>PVKP010023009.1:0-36851 GCA_004027715.1 Plecturocebus donacophilus | reverse complement strand
CTGACTTCTCTCAGACAGGGGGTTTTATAGGGAGTGACTTGGGCTATTTTTAGAAAGTCTATTTTTAGACCGGGGGTTTTTATAGGGAGTGAAACAGCTCGATTGGTTGTGGGAGAGCAAGACTGCTATTGGGTAAGTTACAAGCCTTGACCTAGGACTTGGCTTGTTGTTGGTTGGAATTACTTGCCTGCTATTGGTTATTAAGAAGCTATGGTTGCAGCACCCTGTTTGCATACTGGGCTCTTTAAGAGGAAACCAGGCTGTGTGAGCAAGGGAGAAGGGAACATGTCTGAGCATGTCTGAGCTTGCTCGGGGCTTGTAAAAGGGAAAAAAGGAGCGGGGGGGGGGGGGGTGTCTGAGCTCCCAGCAAGGCAACCGGCCTTACAATAAAGAAGCTGGAGATTGTGGTAGTGTGTTTCTGAGATACCTAGAAAGGAGCTGACACATGGGGTATGCTCAGAAAATGTTTACTGCATAAAGGAATGATTACATGCATATCCACAAAATGTTTTCTTTTGATCATTTATCTGAAGATGGCACCCCTTCACCCATTACCTTCTCACCATGGAGCACTTGGCTGATGCTTAAAATCACAGATGATCCAGGCTCACCATGGAACTTCAATATGGCTGACCACAACTCCTTGAGATACTTGAAAACGCTTATTCAAGGAATGATAGAAGCAGTGGGCCTTGGGAATTAGAAGCCCCTTGCTACATATATGACCTCGTTGGCAAGTCTTGGACCTCTCTGGGATTCCATTATTTCATAAAGAAAATGACGATAATAATACCCCTTCTTGGGTGCCTAGAAGTTCAAAGAGATACAAAAGCACTTTGAAACATTAATATCTCACTGAAAATATAAGATATTATGATTTTTACCAACTGCTTCCCAAACAGTGAGACAGAGAATGGAGTGCTAGGGTTTTGCGGATTAAAGAGAAAATGCCTGAAGGTAACACTGTTGTTTTTCCTGGAAGAACAAAAGTCTTTCCCCTTACTGGGATTTCCAGATTCTTCAGAAGTTGCCAGAAGCAGCAGACTTTAGAGTAATTTGCTGATTTAAAAGATATATGTTATTGACAACTGGGACTATATGGTATTTCTTTTATCTTAGACTTTTAAAAATCAGGGTTTAATCAATACAATCTTGTGAAATACTTTGACCCCTCATTAAAAAGCAACATAAATAAAGGTGAGGGAGAAATAAAGCAGTGTGGTAGATCCAAATAATAAATTAATGAAAACACAGTGATAATTATATGTAATTAGAGTAGACATTTAACATTCACATGGGGTACAGACCTTTGGAATCCCCAAATTTGTGACTTCGGAAATATTAGTATAAGCATTCTTATTGAGAGACATACATTTCTTGGACATAACTTTGTAACAAATTAGCTACAGTATTATTTTAAACTTTAAAGTTTAGATCTTTCTCAAGTAATGATTTTCGCAGTGACTAGCACATTTTTCTGAACAGTTTCATGGATCTAGTTTCCTTGTTTCTGCATCTAGTTTATGGTGGCCTTATCTATATTGTTTACTTAAGTCACTGCCAAATAGATATTACACTCATTTATTATCTAAAAACTCATAGTTACTGTCCATGAGCCCATTGTTCTTTATTTTATTTTTTTATTTTTTGAGATGGAGTCTCACATTGTCACCCAGGCTGGAGTGCAGTGGTGCAATCTTGGCTCACTGCAACCTTCACCTCCCAGATTCAAGTGATTCTCCTGCCTCAACCTCCCTAGTAGCTGGGATTACAGGCATGTCCCACCACGCCTGGCTAATTTTTTTTGTATTTTTAGAAGAGACGGGGTTTCACTATGTTGGCCAGACTGCTCTCGAACTCCTGACCTCAGTAATCTGGCCACCTCGGCCTTCCAAAATTGTGGGATTACAGGTGTGAGTCACCGTGCCTGACCTATTCCTTATTTTTTACAGCTTTATTAAGGTATAATTGATGTATAAAAAAACCGCATGGCTTTAATGTATGTAATTTGATGAGTTTGAATATATGCAAATACCCATGATCACATCAACAGAACCAAGGTAATGAACATATCCATCACCACCAAAAGTTTCCTTGTGTCAGGGGATGGGGATGAGACTGGGAGGTGAGAACACATAATACTAGACCTATTCTAAACAAATTATTAAGTGCATAACACCGTATTGTCAATTATAAGCACTATTTTATACAGCAGATCTCCAGAACTTATTCATCTTGTATGACTGTAATGTAAATTACAGTTACATTACAGTTAACCTCAAGTTACACTGAACAATCACTCCTCATTTTCCCTCCTCTTGACTTTCTATTTTCTGCTTCTGTACATTTGACTATTTTGGATACCTCATACAAGTTGCGAAGAGCCCGTTATTTCTGTATTTTTCCTTGCCTTTTTCTTCCTTCCTTCCTTTCTTTCTCTCTCTCTCTCTTTCTCTTTCTTTCTTTTTATTTTTCTTTCTTTCTTTCTCTTTCTCTCCTTCCTTTCCTCCTCCCTCTTCCTTCCCTCCCTCCCTCTTTCCTTTTTTCTTTCCTTCCTTCACTCTTTCCTTCTTTTCTTTTCCTATTTTTGGTCTTTCTTTCCTTTCTTCCTTCCTTCTTCCTTCTTTTTTCCAATACAGCCCTGAGAACTATAAGTTCTAGAGTACATGCCAGCATGTACTCTAGAAACATCTGTTGAATGTTTTCTTACATTTCTCCACGTTCATACCAGAACCAAGAGTTGGCCTTTGGGGGAGGGTAATTAATTTTCCACAGAGAAATAGTCAGTTTGTTTGTTTTATTCGTTTCATGAGAGTTACTGTGTGCTATTCACACCCTTGATGTTACCTTCTATGTGGATACTCCTAACAGAATACCAAACTTTTGGCTGCTCCCTTTCACTGTAGGACAGTGTTGCTCAATCAGGGGAGATTTTGCCTTGGCAATGTCTAGAGACACTCGTCAGCACTGGGGGATAGGATGGATGCCATCAGCATCTAATGAGCAGAAGTCAGGGATGCTCCTAAACGTCTTGCAATTCACAGGACAACCCCACACCAAATAATAATCTGACCTCAGATGTCATACTGCTGAGTATAAAGAACCCTAACCTAGGGAGAGCTAGAATACAATTAGGCTTAGTTGTATGCCATTCCCTTTTATGCCATTCCCTTGTCCTTTTTTTCTCTTTGATGTTTGCCTGCCTCCATCACATTAGCACGTGTTCACAATATTTCCTGCAGTAAGTTTACAGGGAGGACCTGCAGTTTGAGGGTGTAAGTTCAATTCAGAAGACTGACAGCAAGCTCATACATCTGTGTTCTCTATGCCCTATTAGTTTAAAAAGGGCATTTTAATCTCCCTCTGCTTAAGTCCTGAATCTCTCTCTCTCTCAGTTCACTCTGGATGTAGGCAGGAAAGGTTACTATTTGGCGGGTTTCCTCAAGCTTCCACATTATATCTAATGATGACACCATGAGATATAAACCCAAAATGGCCATCTGGGTGAACTGACTACCTAAGGCTCTTCCTTCTTCACACCAGCTCTGCTCATGAACAAATGGTCGCAGCAGTGAATGCCGAAAGTCTGATAGTTGGGAAAATTGAGGTCCTATAGAGGCAGAGAAACTGAAGAGCTAATTAATTTAAAAATGCAAGAATGACCATTAATGGAAACAAAATAAATACACATGGTGCCCTTTTGGGACATGCCTACTAGAATACCAGCTCCCAAATTAAAGTGAACATAATTTTTCTCTCCAGAATACATTTTTCACAACAAAATCTACATTTTCCTTGAGGACCATGTTTCTTCTACTCTTGGTCTATGTGAACCAATGCCATACCTGGCTTCATGGGTAGGCATGAGATAGAGAAACAGCCCATGGCTGCCTGGACTCTTCTGGGCCTCAGTGAATACATTAGCAATGGACGGAAGCCCAAATCAGAGCCAAACCAATATTTGAATTTTGCTAGAAAAAAAACTGGAGAGGGACACATTTTACTTCTGCTGGAGTTGGAGTATGCGTATGGTAGCCTGAGCTACCATTAACAGGACGCATGAAACAGAAATCAACATTCAGAATTTTTTACAAACCAAGAGATCACGAGAAAGAGTTCAGATCCTGATGGTATCATGACTGAGATTCAGTCATGCCAAAATCTTGGATTTCTGTCACATGAGCCAATGAATTTCACTACCAGCATCCTTAAAAAAAAAAAAAAGTTGGCCAAGTGCGGTGGCTCATGCCTGTAATCCCAACACTTTGGGAGGCTGAGGTGGGTGGATCATGAGGTCAAGAGATCAAGACTATCCTGGCCATCCTGGTGAAACCCTGTCTCTACTAAAAAAATATATATTTATATATAAAATATATAAATATAAAGTATATATTAATGTAAATATTTACATATTAATATTTATTTTATATTAATATAAATATTTACATATATATATTAGCTGGGCATGGTGGCATGTGCCTGTAGTCCCAGTACTTGGGAGGCTGAGGCAGAAAAATTGCTTGAACCTGGGAGGCAGAGGTTGCAGTGAGCAGAGATCACGCCACTGCACTTCAGTCTGGAGACAGAGCGAGACTCCAACTCATAAATAAATAACATCAGATAGAGTCTTAAGTAATAGAGACATCAACTGTAGACTCACCGTCTCAATTTGCCCTTAAATAAAATAATTCCTCCAAATTCTAGATATTTATACAGCACTCATTGTCTTCCCAAATTATATACTCTTCATTCCCTCTCTTGATTTCATATGTTCAGATGCTTTGGTTGCATTTGAAAACATTTTCTGCCTGTCCCTGAATATTCTGACGGCCATGGGTAAGACGATGCCACAAACAGGGTCATGGGTGAAACAGCATACAAAGGTAAGACCCTGGCATTGTACCTGATCAGACTCTTGGAAAGACCCACCAAATGCTTCTCTGTGATAATGACTAAAATAACAACAAAACTAATTTGAATAACCCATACCACTAATTAGCATTTTACTACTTTTTTCCACATATGCTATGTGCATTTTATATTGTCTCAAGTATTTCTCCCACCAACCCCCTGTAATGCGTCTAAATTCTTCACTTTACAGAGGAGGAATCTGAAACAGAGAGAGGTTCGACAACTTACCGGAGGTTATGAAGTTAGAAGATGGTGGCATTCCTGAAAATTAGATCAGACTCCAGACCCTGTGGCCTTAATCATTGTTCTCTTTTATTTCTCAAGAGTACTCACTGGTGAGTTCCTTTGCAAGGTTTCACAGCAGTCAAATGATGGAACTCAACGGCAGACACCCTTACTCATCTTTCCCAGGACATTCATTCATACAGTGATTCCTTCATGGCACCTACAGGGAGCAACATTTAAAATATTTACCTGTCAATATAGGTAAAATTATCTATCAAGAGATGTGATGCCCACGTAAAAGATGCCAACCCAGACGGTTCTTGTAATTATCGGTCTAACCTTCATCAATCCCTTACCTTTCTGAGGCTCAGTTTCCCCCACGGCAAATAGAAGAGGTTGTAGTAGAGTATAACGATAATGGCAGCCATTGACTGAGGGCCTACTATGTGCTAGGAACTCTACTCGCCCTTCACATCCATCAGCTCTAAGAAATCCCTAGTATCTTTTTATATCTAAACCTTCTGCCATTACAGGACCTCTATGAAATAAAATGTTTCTGAAAGGGACATCAGATAATACAAAAGTGCAACAGGTTGAAAAGAGTTTGATAAAAAACTCTGAATAATACACCCTCCAGAAAGTTAAGTTTTACTTTTCTTCTTCACAAGGCAGCATTGTTTGGACTTGGCAAGCATACACACTGCAGCCATTATCCTGGTTCTGGGACAGCAACCACTGGCTTTGGTGTGACTAAGAAACAAAATGCTTACAGCTGAGCTCCTGGTGGCCTGCTTATCCACTTGGCTGGGTCCTGTTTTTCTGCCGACACCCAACGGACACGTGAGCGGCCAGAACATTTTGTGAATATGCAGGAGTTTCCTCCAAGGACCACAAAAGCCCTCTATGACTCAGAGAAAATTAGGTTCCTCAGCAGTAAACTGCCCTTTAGGGGAAAGGAAGAGAAATTCCAAGGGAGGGGAGAAAAAAAAAATTCATTTCAATTACTTTTCTCAATTATGATTAAAACAACAATGACAGTACATGCCAATTGCACATTTTAGATACTGGCTTGCCTCAGAGTCATCTTCAGACTGGTTTCCTCTGTATGTATTTATTTTTCTTTAAATATCCTGAGACGTGCACATTATTATCTTCTGTGGACATCTTTAGTAAACAGGGAGCTTAGGCATGTTTGCATTGTTCTGGCTTGTTGCAGTTGTTGACCTGATTGGATCAAGCACTGCTTTGATCACTTAAAAATGAAAGCAGCTTTCACTGCAAATTGCGCTGGGATGATTTGAAAACCAAACAAACTAAAAGGACATGTTCTATTCATTCTTTATTACTCACACATTTAGAGAACACACAGACCTTGCTTCCCTCCCTCCCCAAAATATGAATGTGTTTAGAACATACTTTTAAAACCACTTCTTCTTTTAGCCTTGCAGGCAAAATCCTCTGGAGGGTGCTTCATAAAAAGGGTCTACAGCTTGGCAATTTCGATTTGGAAAAGCACACTTTAAATTATTTCTCCAGACTCTCACCAAAGTCCTGTTTTACAGGCTTGGGAGTTTCCTTCTGGACACTAACAATTATTGGCCATATAATTCTGGGCACGATAGCTAAACCTTGAGTTTCATTTTCCTCATCTATAAAATGGGGGTAACTTTTCAAAACCTTATTGAAAGGATGAAATATCTTAAAGCACATTTAGGCATTCACAACAAATGTATACTATTTTTCCTTATGGTGTTATTTTTCAAGTTACAAATGAGAAAGTTGGATCTCAAATTAAATGACTTGTCCAACTACTCACAGCACACAGGTATTAGAATCTAGAAACGAGCTCTATTCTCGTGCCTTAAAATCACTTCTTCCTCTTTTCTTCATATAATAGAAACATCTAAGTAAAGACTCTGTGCTCCTATATGCACACTGCTTCAAGATTAGTCCCTTGTCACCCCCTATTAGATAGTCAACACAAAGTCCCTTCTATAAGACATTCTAAAGCTGCCATTTTCTCTACATTATTTTTATTAAAATGTCCCCTAATTAAAAGATACTATTTTTACAAAGAATTGAGAGGCAATAGTTTTAAAACTACTATTAGCATAATGATGTATCTGTTACCATAGTTGCCTTTTCTTGTCTTTTGATCAACAGCAGTGACAGCCTTATCTTCTCAGGGTTACAGTCCCGAGGTTATTAAAAGGGACCAAATAACCTAACAGGCTTGTATCTTTGATTTTTCTGCCGTAGTTTCCAAGTTAATGAGTAAGAGGGTCAAGGGAATTTCTTCCTGTGCTTTAGGAAATCTACAAACAATATTAAAAAAGAAGTTGGTGGCAGATTAAGAAACTTTTAATAACCTTGTGCAAACCTTCCAGACACTCATTACTCAGCTTCAGTTAGCACGTATAGGTGATTGAAATATGCAATTTCAAAATACGCTGTGGGAGTTAGAAGAGAGCCAGCAGCTGACAGAGAAGTAGTTTGGTCAAGAAAAAGAGGTTTCAGGACCAAGGAGTTCAGTAAAAAAGTCAGCTCTTTTATTTTGTTACATTTTGAATGAAAATAACCCGTAAGAGGGAATGTTGGAAGCCTTGGAGGGTCTTGCATGCATGCCATTTTGAAACTTGCTAATGAAAAACCACTGATTGATTTGAGGCATATATATTTTGATGAAAAGCAAACACTGTATTCTCTCTTCTCTCTCTTGCTCTTGTTTTCTTAAGACACTATTTTTCCAAGCAAATAAGAAGCATCCTAACTGCTTTATCCATTCCAGTCTAAGAAACGGAGATTCCAAGATATTTTCCCATTTATCTTTGAATGATTTTTGTCTTCCTAATGCTATGTTTCTCAGACCCAACTGTAAATTTGTACATAGATTGAGATCATCAACTGGATTCCAACTCTAACCTTAGCTCTTTCTACTTCTAAAAACTTGTGCCAGCCATATTATGGTTTAATGCAGGACGTGTGAGTATTATACCCACCTTTGATAGAACAATGTCTAAGGCTCAGAAAAACTAAGTGACTTATCTAAAGTCACATAGCTACTGGCAGATTTTAGAACATTTGACTGAGATCGAACTATAATAGATCCCAAATTCTTGGGCTGCATCCTACCATTCATTTCCTCCCTATAAAATAATAATCATCATCATCTCTGCTCTTCCTTCTCACAGAATTTTTTGTAAGAATCAAATAAACTAGCATTTGTGAAAATGTTTTATACACTCAATGTAGAAATGAACAAATATGAATGTTTCAGGGTGAAAACAGAAAGGATCATTAGAGTAGAGGAAGCCACGGGGTCAAGAGCATGCAGGAAAGAGAGACTGTGTTATAGTTTGGACGTGGTTTGTCCCTGCCAAACTCATACTGAAATTTGATCTTTAGGGTGACAGCATTAGGGGATGGGGCCTAGGGGGAGCTGTTTGAGCCAGGAGGTAGATCCCTAATAAACAGACTAATGCTCTCCACTGGGGTAAGTTCTTGCTCTCACTGGAATGGATTGGTTGTTAAGAGTCTGGCTTCCTTGATTTCTCTCTCTTGCTTCCTCCTTCTCCATATACCTCCTTGCACTTGTCTACTCCCCCTTGGCTTTCTGCCATGAGTGGAAGCAGCATGAGGACTTCACCAGAAGGTGAGCAGATGCTATTTCCATGCCCTTTGAACCTCCCAGTCTGCAGAACTGTGAGCTAAATAAACCTCTTTTTTGTCTAAGTTACCTAGTCTCACGTATTCTGTTTCAGCAACACAAAACTAAGACAGAATGTCTTACCTAAAATACAGTTGAGATTACACCAACTTGAATGGGAATTCGTGTGATAGAGCTAGGGTTGGCAAACTTTTTCTGTAAAGGGCCAGAGGGTAAATATTTCAGGCTTTGCAGCCCATATGTTCTGTCTCAAACACTCAGCTCTGCATGAAAGCAGCCATAGACAGTATGTAAATAAATGAGCATGGCCAGATTCCAGTAAAACTTTATTTATGGACACTGACATTTGGATTTCATATCTTTTTCATGTATCATAAAACATTCTGCTTCTTTTGATTTTTATTTCATTTAAAAATGTAAAAACTATCTTTAACTCGCAGGCCCTCCATAAACAGGCAATGGACATAGTTCAAGATTCCTGCTATAGAGCAACAAAAAATGATAAAGTTGTTGACTCATTTGGGTAACATTTGATAGGCAATACAATGTCACTAAAGTTCATTAGCAAGAAAGTTATAAGCTTGGAGTACTTTGGGCTGCAAGGAACCAAGAAAGCTGAGATGATAAGGGTCTGTATAGTACGGTTAACAAGAAATCTGAATGTAGAGGTTTGACCGTCCATTCAGAAGTTTAACAGTGTCCTCAGTGATCCAGACTCTTTTCATCCTTTTGTTCCTCCATTCTCAGCATTTGACTTTTCATATATATGCTTAATGCTGCACTTTCCAATGATTGCTGCCACAGCTTCAAGTAGCATATCTTCACAATAGCATCCCCAGCATAAAAGAAGGGCAAGGTTGTTCACCCACAAGCTCTCCCCCATATCAGTCTCTTTTGTCAGGAAGCAAATGCTTCCCAGAAGCCCCACCACAGACTGCTCTTTTGCTAAAGTTGGGCCAGGTGACCATATATTTGCATGGCAAAGGAAAATAAATTTGTCATGGTTGGCTTACATCAATCCTCATTTATCACATTGGGTCAAACAAAATTAGGATTTCATTAGCAAGGGAGAAATCAAGCAATGGCTGTTGGGTAGGCCACTGATAGGAGCTGCTTCAATGCAAGAAGCAATTTTTATGAGAAATTGAGCTAGAAATCAAGTTGAAGCAGAATGAAATTTTTGGATTCCCACAAGATCTTCCATCTTGCCACATAATATGGAATTATTAATTAATGCTTCTATTTTATAAATGGACAAAAACATTGCTGAGGGCCAGGCCTATATCTTATTTATTACCATGCTTTCTATCTGGCATATGTTTGCAATTCTTTTGGCATCGAGAATACTTGACAAATTGAAATGTTAAGGCTTGTAGGCAGAGCTAAATAAATAAATCTTCCAGAAAAGAAAAAAAAAAGAGTGTCTGAATTGGAGACAAAGAAGAAGAAATGGAATAAGAAAGATGAATGTTCATAAATTGAAGCATGTATGACTTTATGTTCCCTGTGGGAAAAACTGAAGTCTTCCTGGGAGCAATGCCTGGGCCTCACTCATGCCTCCTAGTATTGCTATAGTCTCAGTGGAATGGAAAAGATGGGATTCAGTCTTTTTGCATCAAGTGAATCAGCCAAAAGAGAAGAAGAAAAGTTATCAGTGTTCCACAACAAAAGGGCTTTAAAAAAAACTGAATGCATTCAAAAAATTTTTACTAAAAATGAAAAGACAGACTAGTAGCATGGGTACTTCATAAATAGTATTTGGGAGCTAGGTCGTCAACTACAGAAAATTAGATGTTTCATCTTCTCTTGTGTTTTAGGAGAAAAATGTAAGAATGCATTATACTCTCTTCTAACTTGTAAACTGGTGGCCAGGCACTCTGGGCACATGGCAACATCCCAGTGAGTAAGGTAAGCAAAGCTTGGTTAGTAGAAAATTCAAGAGAAATATGAATGCCTTTTTGTCTAATTTTCGAGATAATATATTGAGTTCGATTGTGTCATGAAATAAAATGTACAGCAAAAGTCAATCTGTTACATCATTAATAATACTCCTATGATTTGTCACGCTGCATGGTAAAAAGACGAAGACAGTAAATAGTTAATTTACATGGATATATTATTATTAATTTTATGTGAGAAAGCTGAGATTTTATAATTTGTATTTTTCTTTGTGAGTTTACCATTATTGGTAACCATGTCAATGTATATTACCTCCCCCACATTTTTTATAGTTTTTCTCCATGACATATAAAGACAATGGACATTGGCAGTGCAATTCATACCAAGGGTCACATGCTCCTTTACAGACAAATTTCTGAGGTCTGCTTCTTTCATAGCCAGAGTCTCCTGAGCACTTTACCCTCTTAGCCTCGGGTCTAAGGCCCCTGTTCCACTAACCTCTCACATTCCTGGTTACTTTGACTCTTCCCTCTGCTACCATCTCCCATTACTCCAGACAGGGATGACAAAGGACTTTTATCTAGAATGCCAACTCCAAGTGAATTGTACTGGTTGCTTAAGGAGCTCTACTTAGAAGAATTGTGAGCAGTGTTACTATGGGCCTGGGATGTAAAAAGAGCTGGGTATCTATCTTTCCTTATTTCAGTGGCTCTTAGAAGTTATTGCTTGATCCTCCCTATACCTGAGGAGAAACAGCCCTCAGTGTCACAGCCAATGAAGAACTTAAGACAGAAAGAAATAAGGGGCATGGTACCGCAATGGCCTGGCCCACAAGGACATCCTTTCAGAGGGAAAGGAGGGAGGGTAGGTAGAGAAAGAGGGAGAGAGATGTCCAAAGAATGGACAGAAAGCAAGCTTGGGCAGAAAGAACAGACACCAAAAGAATGAACCTGAGAAAGAAAGAAGCAAATAAAAGTTAAGAGTGAAAACTATTTAAGCAGGAGGAACTGTTTTCAGTCATAACCTCTTATGCCTGCAAAATCCATTCTCTGTGTTCATGATCTTTGTGGGAATGGCTCTTAAATAAAGTAGGTCTAAGAAAACACCATTAGTTACTGTATTGTTTTTTAATGTGCATGAGAACAGGCTTACACACACACATGCATGAGCACCCACACACACACACAGTCTTATCTTTTTATACCATTCAAGTTGCTTCCTTTTGGATCTTCATACTTCTTAGAAGTGGCATCCTTCTCTTGGATTCTCCTGTCACCATGGAGAAATTGGTTGTGCAGCCCAGAGTCAAAAGCTTTGGCTGTTTTCTTATCTGTATGCTGTACTTGCCTAGAGGCTTATTTTCATTTTGGGTGTGCTTTTCTTGCCAGAAAAGCAGAGTAGGTGGTTGATTACAAACAGAGGCCTTAGGTGGTGGTAATTGAGGGCTGGTACAACCACAGTGGCACACAGTTTAGAGGAAATGTTGCTTCTGACTAAGTGGACAGAGACTAGAAATTTTCGAGTGAAAATAGGAAGTGCAGACAATGGTCAATGACTCCAAACAACAAATGTTGAAGCATCTGGGGAGAACTATCTGCAAGACTGCATGCAACTTAAACTTCTGCTCTTGAAATCAATCCTACATATTGCTAATATTGATTGTGTTGCCCTCACCTAGAAATTGACCTGAGTTCATTTTAAAGGCCATCCTGCCTGCTGCTCCCCTCTGCTCCCCCCAAACCCCACTGCCCACCTTGTTCATTGATCTCTGGGATTCTCAAAACAAGCTAAAAACTTTTATTCGTCAATTCAGTTCACGTGGATGGACTACCTATCATGAGCTAGGTCTAGGAGTTTTGGGAGATGAATTGTGCTTGCCTTAAGGAGTTTACAATCTGCAAAGTTAGAGAAAAAGAAACTAATAAATCAGAAAGAAAAGTAACATTCTGGCTTAAATTGGCACCAAGGTGCTGATTTCTTTGGTTACATCTCACGGTTGTCCACAGAAGGACCTCAGTGATGAGGAGAATAAGCAAACATGGTTGGCACTCTAGGGAGAAAGCCCAAAATGGTTCATTGCATTCGCAAAATATTTTTATAAGTATCATGCCTTGTGTTTGTAGTTTTCAACCAAGCATAACTTTTCCACCCAACTACAGGGGACATTTGGCAGTGTGTGGAGATGTTTTTGGTTGTTACAACTGGAATTGTGCATCTAGGGGTTGAGACCAGGGCTGCTGCTAGACATTCTGCAATGCACAGCACACTCCCCCGCAACAAAGAACTACCCAGCCCAAAATGTAAGTGCTGAAACTCAGAAACTCTGCTTTACATTAAGATACATGCAAATTTTGTATTCGACTCAATGTTCAGTATATTATTTTACACATTTTTTTCTTTGAGTAAAATTGACACTGTAAGAAAATGGGTCCTGTTTATCTGGTGCCCTAGCCTGAGGTCTGGTACATGGCCATGCACCATACTTTGAAAAAGATGGCCCCATCCCTTTTCTTCAATTGGTTGCCTCATTCTACACCTTAGTTCTGACCTCTGGAAGACATTCCAGAGGCTCACAGCTTATGGTTGTCAGATTTACCAAATAAAAATACTGTTTCCTGGTTAAATCTGAATTTTAGAAAATTGATAAATAATTTTCTAGTCTAACTATATCGCATGCAAAGTTCAGGACGATTAAAATTTAGAATTTGAATTTGGGATTTGAATTTCAGATAAACTGCAAACAATTTTTAAAATATAAGGTATGTCCCATGCAATATTTGTGATCTAGTGATACAAAAAGTATTTGCTTTTTAATTCTGAAATTTGACTTTAATTGGGCATCCTATGTTTTATCTGGCAATCTTACTGCAGTTTTAATGTTTGCTGTCTCCTTTAATATCTATGATATTATGAGCAAGATCCTCCCTGTATACTCATGGTTAATGACCGCATATGTTTACCTATTAGCAAGCATGTTTTAACCCTCCAAGTAAAATCTAAGTTTCTTAGTTTTTGTTCTTTTTGCCATGAAAAATACCCTGAAGATTGCAGGAACTCAAAAATATTTTGTGGATGGTGCATCATGTCATCATAATGTTATACGAGGAAACTAGAAACTTTATTAGGTATCATTATATAATAGGTGATCAGAAAACTAGGATTTTACCAGTGAGTATAAACCATATTGGTTAGGACAGCTTGGCTATGAGTACCAGAGACTAATAATAATAATAAATCATTTCTAAAACAAGACAGAAGTTTGTTTCTGTCTTGTGTAAAAGCAGGCTGGGTATCAACAGGGAAAAACTGGTGTGGAGTCTCCATGGCCGGAGACCCAGGATTTTTCCAGCTTCTCTCTCTTCCATTCCTAGGGTGTGGACTTCATCCTCATGTTCCAAATGGCTGCTGGAGATCCAGCCCTCATACCTATATTCCATAAACCAAAAAGGTAGAAGAGAAGAAGAAAGGGTCACCCTTCGTGTTAAAAATGATTTCCTCTACTTGCATCTCACTGACCAGAACACAGATATATGGTGGCACACAGCTTCAAGGGTGGTTGACAAATGTGGTCTTATTCAGGGGAAAAGAGTGCTCAACTTAACGTGAGGTTAATCTGAGAGTAAGTGGAAAATGGATATTTGATTAGGGAAAGGTACAGTCTATACAGATCTCTTCTGGCTTCAGCTTCTAACTCTTTTACTACATTTGAACTTATATCCCTTATTCTGAAAATAACTGGGAAACAGAAACTGGAGGATTCCCGATCCCCAGCAGAGCTATTCAAACCTTTGTTGTTTTCAAATGACACGTCCTTCACCCAGCATTCTCAGATTCTTCCTCTTCCTTATCTGTCCCTTAGGAACTATCAAGCACTCAATGTGCCTCTCTTGGGTGTGCAACATTTTTTAAAACTTCGCATTGTAGTTATTTGTGTGAGTTCACGTTTCTCCCACTAAATTGTAGACATCTTGAGGACAGTCAGTTTTAAAATCACGTCTTTGGCCTCTTGATGTCTTACATATACTAGGGGTTTAATATTTGTCCCATAGGTGATCAACTGTCTTGTACCTGAAGGAGAGAAGTGACAGCCTGGCCTGTGTCCACAGGCACGCAAGGGGGATGTCACATGATCTTTAATGGTTGTAAAGATAATGTGTTGTGGAGATTATTTCATTTTGGTAAGCGGATTTGGTAAAAAGGAAAAATGAGTTTGTTTCAGGACTACAGGGAGCTTTTTAATGTAACTGATGTGAGAGTCACAAGATTTAGGATAAAATCTTGCCCCAACCTGCTCATGAAAGCCGCATGTCTGCAAAACTCACCATTACCGAATGACATGGTGCAGAAAGGCTGTTAGGAAAGGCTAATGCCTATACATCTGGTGTAATGAAGAAATGGGAGGGTTAGGCATGGGATACCGCAGCTCCAGCAGAAGGAGCTGAAAAGATATAGATAAGATTAGTGACATATGTAAAGGCCCAGATACTGTGTGACAAAGTCTACCCAGCTGAATAGGCTGAAGCCAGAAGTAATAGGAAGGCCATGTTCTCCCTAATCCTCCAAGATAAGCTGTTCCATCCAGAATTATCAGCTAACAATCTTCAGGGTATCAGGCTGAAAATGAAGTTTCAGACCACTTTGATTCCTCATCCATAAATGAGAAAGTGCCTGAAGGATCTTTATTTATTCTCGCTCCCACCGAAACACTCTTCAAAAAGTGCCAATATACTAGCAACAGATGCATAAAGCCTCCCTTCCTTTGATTGACAGAACATGATATAAAGCAACCCTCACTTGACATTTCAGTTTCATAAGGCTCCTAGCAGGGGGAGGGAAAAAATCTTGAAAAAAATCCACTAGAAAATAAAGAGGATTTATGCAAACTCACATGAATGTTTTCAGAATCAAATTTAACAGTTTTATTTCTCTGCAGCCCTTATTCGATATTTTGAGTTGCAGATGAATCATTTTAGCAGGAGTAATTTCAGCCATTTGCTTATTAATGTTTATGGCTTATTAAAGCAAAGTATTTACATGTTAATGTTTGTTGATTACTGGATGTTTAAGTTGCTTAGTTGTAAATGATTGAGATACTCACTCTGGGGAGAAGATATTTAATTTGGTGTTGTGTGTGCTTTAATTTAGATTTTAAAATAAGTAATTGAATGAGAAAATGTCATCTACACCTATGCATTTCAGTTTTGAAAGGTCATTCATGGTTAGTTTATACATTTTCAAATTCTTGTCACCTTGCTCAATAAGATATCAAAGTCAACTTCACCCTATACATATTTCTTTCAATTGACATATAAATGTTCTGTTTGAAATTATAACTGAATTTAATGCCTACATGTTTCTTACGGAAGAAAGGTTTCTCTCTAGCCAAGCCCGAGAGAAAGACACTAATTCTTTTTGTTTTATCTAAGGAATTTCTTTTTACATTTAATGCTCTCTGACTTTTTTTTTTGCAGGTTATCTGAAGTTGGAGTTCTTCATGCTCTGTGGATAGTATAGTGTATAGAACTCCAGCATTTTCCTGACGAACATCAAAGCTGCTTTGTATCCCAGGGTTGACTTCACGTCCCTCAAAGAGCATTTCTAATGGTAATCTTCAGACTACCAAGGAAACTTGGGGTGAGTAAGAGCAAAAGAAAGAATATACCAAACTTGACAAACCTTGGCTTGATAAAAGTCAGTTTTATTTCAAACATAATTTACTTCTTTATGTTTCCTCTCATTTTCTCCACTTTCTAACCAGCTAAACAGTAGTGAGCAAACAATGTTGCTAATAACTGTATCTTTTTTTTTTGAGACAGAGTCTTGCTCCGTGACCAGGCTGGAGTGCAGTGGCACCGTCTTGGCTCACCGCAACCTTCACCTCCTGGTTCAAGGATTCCCCTGCTTCAGCCTCCCGAGTAGCTGGGACTACAGGCACGCATCACCACACCCAGCTCATTTTTCGTATTTTAGTAGACACAGGGTTTCACCATGTTGGCCAGGATGGACTCAATCTCCTGACCTCCTGATCCATTCACCTCGGCCCCCCAAAGTGTTGGGATTAGAGGCGTTAGCCACTGTGCCCGGCCTCAACTGTATCATTTTTTGCCATGGTACCAGTGGTATTAGTGATGAGATGGCTTAATATATTGGTTATTTTACCAGAAGGAAAGGGAAACTTGAGGAAAGGAAAGCAGAGTAACCATGTTCCTGGCAATGTATTTTTGCTGGCACAGAGATACTCTCAGAGAAGCCAGAAGTGAGTTACTGAATTGCTCCCTCCCTTTGTTGATTAGGATGAGAGATTGCTGTAATGTTTCCGGATTTTAACCCACTACCAAGAAGCTCTAAGGACTCTTTAAAGAAGAGCAGTCTTCGCCTTTGAAGAGAAAGCCTTGTCTGAATTCCCCTAGCAGAAAAAGAGGAGCCATTAGACTGCAAAGACTGAATATACTGTATATAGAAACAAGTATTTACATAACTGTAGGAAAATTCATTTTACTTCTTTGTATCTTCGCTTGCTTTCTCCAGTTCTGACTTCTATTCCTCCTTAGTAGTAGATAGACTTCTACTCTTCCTTTCACTTAGGATTAAAATATTCATCTTTGATACAATAATTCAAATGAGATATGCAAAATGAATGGAAGAGCATAGGATGGGGTGGAGTCTCAGGACTATATAATTAGGCCCTAGGAAAAAAGTATATAACTAACTTTAGCACATATGCTCAACTACGGACCCTGAATCAGAAATAGATTGTTCAATTTTAAAGCATATATAAAACTGACTCATGAGAAGTTTAAGGCTTGACTACCAAAGACATGGATGGGAAACAGATTTTGGCTGACATTCATTCTTTTTTTTTTTTGAGACAGAGTCTCACTCTGTTGCCCAGGCTGGAGTGCAATAGTGTAGTCTTGGCTCACTGCAACTTCCACCTCCCAGGTTCAAGCAATTCTCCTGCCTCAGCCTCCTGAGTAGCTGAGATTATAGGCGTGTGCCACCAGGCCCAGCTAATTTTGTATTTTTAGTAGAAACGGGGTTTCATCATGTTGGCCAGTCTGGTCTCGAACTCCTGACCTCAGGTGATCCACCTACCTTGGCCTCCCAAAGTGCTAGGATTACAGGTGTAAGGCACCACGCCTGGCCCAGTCATTCATTCTTAATGACTCTATCCCCTTGAATTTATTTTATCAGTTTGCTTACTGATTAGGTAAATTGTATCATGGCACAAAATGTCTCATTTTTATTTAAATCTCAAAGAGACATCCAAGATAATACAGTCTAGGAGTTGGGATGTTGTACCAGGAGCTTCCATCTTCTCTAAGAAATATATAAATGTCCTGTAGTTTTTCAGAAGGATTTCATCATAACTGAACCATGAATAAGGAGAGACACTTATAATCAGTAGAGAGTATTAGAATAAATCTGGTTAGTATAGAACCTTCTCCTAAAAATCAATAGTCCTTTTTTAATGCTTATGATGAGGCTGGAATTTTGTGTACTTCATCTCATGTAACTTTCACAATAACCCTACGAGATGAATACTATTATATTCCCCATCTTACATAGAAGGAAATTGAGGCTTCTTTCTGAGTTTAACTGAGCAAGGTTAGGTAAATTGCCAAGACCACACAGCTAATAAATAACTGAATCCAGCTCCATATTCAGCTCTGACTACAAGTCCAGCCTATGGTCACCACTTATTTGTTTTGTTTTGTTTTGTTTTTGAGATGGAGTCTCGCTCCATTGCCAGGCTGGAGTGCAGTGGCTTAATCTCAGCTGACTGCAACCTCCGCCTCCCAGGTTCAAGTGATTCTCCTGTCTCAGCCTCCAAATAGCTGGGACTACAAGTGCACGCCACCACACCTAGCTAATTTTTGTATTTTTAATGGAGACGGGGTTTCGCCATGTTGGTCAGGATGGTCTCAATGTCTTGACCTCGTGATCCACCAGCCTCGGCCTCCCAAAATGCTGGGATGACAGGCTTGAGCCACCACGCCCAGCCTTGTTACCACTTTATATTGCTAGTTTCTGACTCTTAGTTGGGAGTCACTTCTACACATTGCTTGCACACATATTTATTTTATATTGTAATGAAAAAGAAGCCAACCGTAGCCTATATTTTACTTGTAAAATCTTTGGATCTTCAGGCATAATGAAACTATTTCACAGTATGCAATGTGCACAGGATTGCCACAATATAATTATGGTATCAGTTAGTGTTGTGTGTTCATGTATGTGCTTAAAGGAGTCATTCCATCATTCTAAAATATACTTTCTATGCATAAGAATACATACTTTGTCAGAATGACACAATTTCAGGATATGTGCAAATTAAATCTACCACTTAAAATGCAAAAACCTCAAATAAACAGACTTGATTCTAAAGCTGGCCATTTAACACAGAATTATTGATTAACTCATGCTGTGCTACCTAGGCAAATCTTACATTTAGTTGACATTGGTACAAGTCAGATATAAGCTGGCATATTTTGCTATAACTCATGGTCACTATTCATTGTCTAAATTTCTTCCAAATGCAGATTGTTGCTGGTAGAGGAACCAGATATGAATGTGGACAAATCAAGATTCCCTTGCTCCCTCACCAGGCCTTCTGAACAAATCAGTAATAGGTTATGTTCACAATACAAAGTATGCTTTTTAAAAGGTATCAGCATACTCTCATTAGCACAGGAAATGCATTGTTGGAAATGGGAATGCTAAATGAATTAGCACCGTAGGGTGTGAGGGTGAGGTCCCTACGTATTGAACATAGGGCATATGTTCAATCATTTACAGTGCTTTAGATAGTCCCTGTTTGAGAGCAGACACTCAATAAATATTTGAATGGATTCCCCATTCACTTCAACTCCCTTGAAATCATCACAAGTCATGGGACATTATTTCTTCTGGATATCAGCCACTTCACTGTAGTCCTTCGCCCTGTCTGCAGGGATGTCTGCCTATCTTCTGCCTATCCTAACTGTGACCTGATCTTTTACCTCTGCTTCCCCTCCTGCAAGCTTTTCCCTGGAGAGCACCTCAAGCCACCATCACCCTTGAATTTTAAAATCACACCCGCTAGTCTTACTTGCACTATTGCCTCACTTCTGCCATGTTCACTAACACATTTTTTATCAGCTATTATGAGAAAGAATTGTTCCGCTCAACACAAAGCAACAGCAGAAGTACAGACGCAAGAGAGTCAACAAACTCATTGATAAAGCTTTCAAATTGAGGAAAGCGGCTGTTCCCATTCACAGACAGAGCCAAGCACCGAAATGCACTCTTACTCTGTATTGGCTGCCCTGTTGTAAGAGAATCATGAATCTATTACATTAAACATAGATCTTTAATAAAAGTATTTCTGAGACAGAGAAATATAACAAACCAGTAGTATAGGAGGAAGTCTTACACATATGCCTACATTCTAGGTAGAAAACAAAAGATTTGTACTCTTTTGTTTTAAAATTTATTTTATTATGCGTTCCATGAAGTGTACAAATTTCAAACATCTGTTTTCATGAATTCTACAAAAGAAACACAACCACCACACAACCCAGAAAGAAATAATTATGAGCCAACCAGAAGCCTCTCTCACACCCACTTCTAATCATTTCTTGCCCTATTCCCACCCCACATCAAATGAGCTCTAAAACTGATTATCAAAGATCAGTTTGCCTGTCTTTTTACTTGTTATAAATCTATTACACTGTGTAGACTTCATATACTGTAGACACATCTGTGTCCCCTGCACTCAATCTTTTACCTGTAAGATTCGTCCATGTTGTTGTTGCTATTCTCATTGCTATGTAGTATTCCATTGTATTGTAATATCACAATCCATTCACTTTTTAATGAAAATTTGGATTTTCATCAATTTGGGACTGTTGTGAATAAAGGTGTTATAAACATTCTTGTACACATTTTAGTGCAAAATACTTAACATTTCTGTTGGATATACAGCCATATGCCACATTATGACATTTCAATCTGTGACAGACTAAATATGACAGTGGTCCTATAAGATTAAAATACAGTATTTTTACCATACCTTTTCTGTGTTTAGATACACAAATACTTACCTTTGTGTTACAACTGCCTACAGTATTCAGTATAGTAACATGCTCTACAGGTTTGTAGCTTAAGAGCAGTAGGATACACCTTGTAGCCTAGGTGTGTAGTTGGCTGTACCAGTGATGAAATTGCTTAACAATGTATTGCTCAAAACATTTCCCCATTGTTCAGTGATGTGTGACTGTATGTCTAGGAAGGAAATTATTGTGTTACAGAATAAGTGTATTTTTAGGTTTTGTTTTGTTTTTTGTTTGTTTTTGTTTTTGTTTTTTTTTGATGCAGAGTCTTGCTCCTGTCATCCAGGCTGGAGTGCACTGGCATGATCTTGGCTCGCAGCAACCTCTGCCTCCCAGGTTCAAGCAGTTCTCCCGCCTCAGCCTCCTGAGTAGCTGGGATTACAGGTGCATGCCACCACACCCGGCTAATTTTTCATATTTTTAGTAGAGCCAGGTTTTCACCATGTTGATCAGGCAGGCTGGCCTTGAACTCCTAACCTTGTGATCTGCCCACCTCAGCCTCCGAAAGTGCTGGGATTAGAGGCATAAGCCACTTCTTCCAGCCTATGTTTGTTTTGAGAAGGTATGGCCAAACCAGTTCCCAAAGTGGATGAGAATTCCCAGTTACTCTATGACCATGAAACACTGGGTATATTCTGTGGATTTGGGGTTTGAGTTGTTTTAATCATTCTTGTGGATGTGTAGTAGTAACTCTATGTGGTTTTATTTGCCTTTCCCAGATACCTAATGCTGTTGAAAACCTTTTCATATGCTTATTGGTCATTTGAAAATTATTTTTCATAAAATGGTTGTTCACATTATTGACCATTTTCTTGTTGGCTATTTATTTCTTATTGATATACAGAAGACACAGATTAATAGGTAAGATATTTGTATACATACACAAAATCATAGGAGTTCTTTGTTGGAGATATATGGCAAATTTCTTCTGTTCTCTCACTTGCCTTTTCATTATCTGAATGATATCATCTAATAAAATAAACTTCTGAATTTTAATTCATTCCAATTTATCAATCTTTCCTTTTATGGCTAGTGTTCCTTACATTCCATTAAAAAAACAGCCCTTAGCAGCACTCTTGGACTTGAAAAAGAAAAAAAATAAGAAAACTGTCTAACTCAAGGTTAAAAAAAAACTCTTCTAGGAAGCTGTATGGTTTTAATTTTCTCATTTACTTCTATGATGTTTCTGGAATTGATTTTTTGTGTTTGGTATAAATTAGGGGTCAAGATTTTTTTAAGTTGGGATATAAAATTAATCTAGCACTATTTTCAAAATGTACCTTGTTTTACATTGCACTACAGTGGCACATTTGTTGTAAATAGTTTATGTGAATCTGACACTGGACTCTTCATCTATTTGTCCATCTTGGCATTAGTACTACTTTAATTAATATAGTCTCAATAAATGCTTACACACAATTTCCAACATTCTTTCTCTTCTTCAAGAATATCTTTGCTATTTTTGGCAAATCTGATACTTTTATTTTCATTCTATTGAAACTGTAGATACATTTAGAGAAAAATCACATCTTAAACAATAATTAGTCTCCTAATTCTTAAAAATGGTATGTCTCTCCATTTATTTAGACACTTTTCTTAGTTTTTTGTGCAGAGATTTTACACATACTTTGTTAAATTTATCCCTAGGTATTTTATTTTTTATACTATTATACCTGTGTGTTTTTCAGTTTTAGTATATAATAATTTGTTGATAATATATAAAAGTATAATAATTTCTTTGATATTGCCATGTACTTATGCATAGAGTTTCAGGTTTTCAATGTATACAATCTCATCATCTGTAAATAATATGGTTTTTCCCCTCTCTTTTCAATATTTATATCATTTATTTTTCTTGCTGACTAGGACCTCCAGTAAAATGTTGAGTAAAAGTGATGATAACTGATATCATTATGCCCTTCCCAATTCAGGATGAAAACTTTCAACAATTCAACCTTAAGAATTGTTTGTATATTTTTGAAAATATCCATTATTAGATGGAGAAAGATTCTTTCTATTTCTAGTTTACTAAGAATTATGTTATGAATACGTGTTAGCTTTCATCAAATATTATTAGTACACTTATTGATATAATCATGCTTTTTCTTCCTTATTCTATAAATGAAATGAATTATATTCATTGGCTTCTTGAATGTTAAACCAATCTTACATTCCTGGACAATGCTAATTTGCTTTCCATTATTCTTTATATATGCTTTTGGATTCAATTTGCAAAGATTCAGTTTAGACATTTTGCCTCTACGTTACTAAGAAATATATGTTGGCAAAATAATGGGTACCTGCTTCTGAATTAGTAGCATCAAATGGCTTTCTGCAGATGTTTTGTAAAGGGGCCAATAACCTCTTTCAACCAGGATATGGATATTCAGTGTTGCGTCTATTATAAGATAATAAGGCTTAGACATCCATGAGCAAATATAGCTAAGAATTTTGAGTTGTATGAGTTCTCCTATACCTGGATCTTCATAGCAAGTGGTAGAATGGAGGCACTGGCTGAGAGCTTTGTGGACGTGTCTCTGAGCCCACAGCTTTCTCTTGTAGATAAGTATGATGAATCCATGTAATGGTTTGCCTTTGGGATAAATTCCAAACTCTTTAATACAGAACCCAAGACCTATGGGTCCTGGGATCTATAAATATCTCTAGCATCATATCTCAGTCTGCTTCCTAGCTCCTTCTTTAAATCTAGAAGTCCAATGCACTAGCCATTGCACTACAGAGTCAGGTCTTCTTGCAATCTATATGGTTCATATGTACTGACTTCCTTATAATTCCTTGAATACATCAAGCTTTCACTAATTTTAGAGACAGGGCCTGCTTTTCTCCTGCCAGGACCTATTTTTTCTATTTGGGTATTTTCTTTTTAGTGTGCCTTATTATACAGAGATATCACAGAGGAAGGCTACTATGTCTTACTCATGTTTTCATTCTATAAACTTGCCCAGTATATAAGAGGCACTGTAAAACTATGTTTGTTTGAAATGAATAATTAATGAAAATGTATTTGCTACAATTCTCTTATGTTCATTGTCATCTCAGTGTAAGAACTAAGGACAAGGCTGGACGCAGTGGCTCATGCCTGCAATCCTAGCACTTTGGGAGGCTGAGGCTGGCAGATCACCTGAGGTCAGGAGTTCAAGACCAGCCTGGCCAACATGGCGAAACCCTGTCTCTACTGAAAATACAAAAATTAGCCAGGCATAGTGATGGGCGTCTCTAATCTCAGCTACTCAGGAGGCTGAGGCAGGAGAATCACTTGAACCCAGGAGGTGGAAGTTGCAGTGAGCCAAGATCACATCATTGTACTCCAGCCTGGGTTACAGAGTGAGACTCTCAAAAAAAAAGAACCAAAAGATAAGTGAGAAAAGCAATAACATCACTAACTTCTTCATTAACTAAGTCAGCAAATAACTGCTGAACATAGATAACTGATATCTTTATGCTTTCCAAATTCAGGGTTAAAATGTTCAGTAATTCAACTGTAAGACAGAAGCAAACGAGGGCAAGGGAAGTGTCACACATGTTTAAGGGACCAGATCTCACGAGAACTCACTCACTACTGTGAGGACAGCACCAAGGGGGATGGGGCTAATCCATTCATGAGAAATCCACCCCGTGATCCAGTCACCCTTCGACAGACCCCGCCTCCAACAATAGAAGTACAAATCGCCATGAGATTTGGTGGGGACACAGATCAAAACCATATTAGGTGGTGACTATTAAGGAGCCAGTCAAAACTCTTACTTTACACTGTTCTGAACCAGGGTTTAACCAGATCATAATTTTATTCAGATTGGTTTATCTTAGCAGTTCTCAAAGTATTGTCCAGAAATGAACAGGGTTCCAAAACTGTTTCAGAGGAGCTGTGAGGTCAAAACTCTAATACTAAGATTATGGTATTATCTTGCCTCTTTTGCTCTCATTATCTTAGGAAGGGATGGTGATTTCCAGAAGCTACATGGCAAGAGATGTCACATTAGAATGAATGAAGAAGTTGTCCTTTATTAAACCAAACGTTAATGAGATTTGCAAAAATATGTATAACAGTGCCATTTTCTCACTCAATATTTTTGTTTTAGACAATATAGTTATGTTGACAAAAATGTGTTTTTTATGTTAACATGTCATGTGTTTATTATGGCTATTTTATAATAATTTAACAACTACCTTAAAAATTTCCCAGTTTTAATTTTCAATGTGGTAAATATTGATAGATAAGATCTCATAAACCAAAACTCTTTTGAGTTCTCAAAAAATTTTAGGAATATAAAGGGGTGCTGAGATTAAGAAGTCTGGGAACTACTGGTTTTGCTAGTAAAATTAAGATCAGGTAAGAAGAATATTATCACTAGACGAACTGAAAGATACCTAAGATGATATACAAAAAATGATCCCTGCTAACCCTCCAACTTTGGACACAAATTGAAAACATCTGTCGGAAAACTAAAACAATCAGTCAAACATCTTGGATGTTCAGAAATCTTCGTGTGTAGCAGGTTATGGATAAAATATTCTGAGTATTTGAGTGAGCGGGGGTACGGCTCCATGAGGAGGAAAGTTCTGGTCCAGTTATGCGGTACCCCATAGACCCAGACTGAGTGTTTTCCATTTTAATTGGAAAATTTTGCAGCCTCTTGTTTATAGCACAGGGGATAGGAAATCAGGCATTCTTAAGTGAAATAAAAATAGAACCAACTCCTCAATTTAAACTTCTGGAATCTTTTCCTTGAAATGTTGCCTGCAGGTCTCTCTACCCAATTATTCTGCACCAGGACTGCTCAGCCACTGTCCAAGATGATCAATCCTGAACCAAACGCCATAAAATATTCAATAGCTCCACACCTTGGCCTGCTCTCTGGGCATTGTAAGTGCAGCACCTCCATCATATTTTTGCCTAATTTTTACTCTCATTGGTAAAACTAAAAGTAATAAGACTCCCAAAGATAAGAGATCATTATGAAGGAAAAGTTTCTTCAACATCTATTTTTTTAAAACCTAAGTTCATTTTTCTGTCATTCCAAAGAAAAATTATCCATTTTATCTAGTAAAGTCATATATATTTTACACTTTATCTGAAATGAAACTAGTGCCCTACAACCACCAAGAAGTCAAGAACAATAAAAAAAGGCCACTAAAAAAAGAAAAGATTGAAAATATAATATATTATTTTTGTGGATATTCTTACAGTCTTGATGTGCTGTACCCTAAAAGACATTTTTTACACCAGATTTTGCGAGCACAAATTATGATACTACTTTGTGAATCCTTCCATTTGAATTTACTTTTTCTATTGTAAATATGCTCATGCAGATTTATATGAAGTAATATATACATGAAAATGCTTACACTATAGCATATACACTAATATTGGATTATTGTTGTAAGTAAAGAAAGCAAAATAAAGGTCAGGCATGGTGGGTCATGCTTGTAATTGCAGCACTTTGGGAGGCCGAGGTGTGCGGATCATTTGAGCTCAGGAGTTTGAGACCAGCCTGGGCAACATGGTGAAACCTGGTCTCTGCCAAAAATACAAAAATTAGCCAGGCATGGTGGCTTACACCTGTGGTCTCAGCTACTCCGAAGGCTGAGGTAGGAGGATTGCTGGATCCTGGGACACAAAGACTGCAGTGAGCTGTGATGGCGCCAATGCACTCCATCCTGGGTGACCAAGCAAGATCTTGTCTCAAAATAAATAAATTAATGTAATCAAAAAATAAAGCAAAATAAAATAAATAAAATGTGATCTTTTTAAGTAAAAGCTAACAAAACTATTCCTATTCTAATCACCTTCCATCAATCTGTAAGAATCCCTTATTGAATCCAAAGTCTCCTTTTTAAATGACTAATGGAATATTTCTAGACTGATCTATTGGAGTATAGATTCTATCAAGTAATCCATCTGTAATCTGGAGCCATTTTTGCTTAAAGATGTCCAAGTGCTTCTTGGATACTTAGTAATCTGTTCCAGAAAGGTTCTGTATTAGCAAAGTCTACAATATGCATTATCCTACCTACCTGAGTATTGAACCAAAAATAATGGTTCATAGGTATATGGTTTGTAGGTATTATAACAGACAGTGTCCAAACTTTACCATTATGTTTATAATGATTTACACACATCTTTTTAAGTTCAATGATACATTATCCAGAGCTAGGTTTTTCGATTCAGATAGTCAGTGGGTTTCCAGAACTTAACAAAACAAAACAAAACAAAACAAAAACATGAAAAGTCAAGCATTAGAATAACAAACTCATAATTGTCATTCTTGTTCTGAGGACTCAGTTTGTTTGAAAATGTTTAATTACAAAAATGAAAAACATTATGCAATGAATGTGAGGATGTGGAATCATCAATATATTTCCTTGAAACAGACTGTTAATAATAGTTTAAAAGATATCACTACACTGTAAGATAAACTACTTCAATGTAATTATTCGGTCATCAGGGACTATGAACATATAAATACAAATTTTGTCAACAGAATTATATAATATCTTTCATAAAGTGGACATTTACTTCAAGGCCTCTGGTCATCATATCACTTTAACATTCTTGAGATTTTCAATATTTCATGACTATGATTTGGAAAAGTGAGGGGAGGCCTGCAGAAAACATTTTACTTCATTGATATGCTTGTATGCTTGATCATAATTATTCACCAAAGTTTCTATGTTTCATCTGTATTTCCCTGATAGTATCACTCTAAAATGAAGAAATGGAAAGAGAAAGATGTATCAGTATGTTTTCTTCTTAAATACCATACATCCTCAGCAAATACTGTTGAGAACTTCACCCCTGGTTATTAAGGGAAAAAACGCAATTTACAATGCATATTTGGCACATAGATGTCCAAAGGAGACATCTCCTATTTTAAGTGCATCATATGCTTAGAAAGAAAGACATCTTTCTGAAGGAAAAGAATAGACAAGGGTGGAATTTCAAGTTTCAGCTTTATGATATAAATAGGTTGGCTTATATTGAAGAAGAAAGACAAATTAGGCACCTTCAAAAGCCCTTACACATTTCTGGGAGGTGGTAGCAAGGGCCATGCCCTGCCTTGCCCAGCATTCATAATAACTTACAACAATAAAATCATAGATTTTTCCCAAATAATTTCATCTGTCAATCATACATGATAAATTGGATTATGAGATTATTGGCACATAGTTAAATGCATTTAAATTACCATTTGTACAGCCGATGGAGATTTCTATAAATGTAGACTAGCAACAGAGCCTATACAACATAGAAAATCGCATGCATGAATCAAGCAAATATTTGGGATCATGTATGCTTAATATGTGATGCATCTGAACATTTTTTATCAGCATTTTGGTGTTTTCTTTCTCCATACTCACCTTAGGTTGTGTTGCCAATGGACAATGTAGGGAGTACAAAGTATCCAACTTCTTCTTTTCCTTGGCTGGAGGTGAGATTGGCACTTTCAGTGGGACAGGAGTGGTTGTCAGGGTTAAGGCTGAGGAAGATTTCACAGGCTTCCTTAGAAGCCTGTGAAATCAAAATACTGACTGCTTAGGAGTGTTGAACAAATAAGTGCATAAACAGACAATAATGGCAAGCAGGTTTCTCACTTTTGAGGAAGGAATTAAAATTTAGAAAGAGTGAATGCTGCAACTAAACCTGTAGTACTGAATTGGAATTGGAAGTGTCAGTGTAGAATCATGGTTTTTAAATATACTTAAACAGAAATAGATAGAGGTATAGGTGTGCATGAGTGGGTGTGTGTATACATGCACATTTTTTCTAGTACTATCTGCAAAAAGGGCCTAGATGCAATGACACCTGATAGAAACAAATATCCAGGGTACTCAGGTGTTGGCTTCAAAGTAGCATTCACTACTAAGGAAAAACCAAAGGTCCTGGGTAAGTGACTGAATCAAGGACTAGGGCAGGAAACAACAAAATGAGCCTGGAACATCTTGTGCCAGAAAGTAAAAGTATGCTCAAAGAATTGTGAGGATAAGTCAAAAGAACAAAAAAGCCAGCTTGAAAAGGCTTTCATTAGCAAAGCTTGGGACAAATTTACCATCAAGTATTATAACATTGGAGTGTAACTCATTGAGTAAAAGAAGATTCTGAGCCAATACTGGTATACATGGTAGGCAGACAGACATGATAAACGTTATATGGATGGATGAATGGATGGATGAATGGGTAGATAGATGGACAGACAGCTCTACCTTATAGTAAAATGACATACATGTAAAAGGAATGATAGATTATACAAAAATCACCATTTACCACCTATTATAGAAATAATGTATGCAGGCAAGAGTCATCAAAGGATGGTAAAACTAGTGGGTGAAAGTTCAATGAGAAACAAGATATTCATAGTCTCAAACTATTCCCCACAGATTACTTAATTATTCATGACTTAATATGTACAAGACATATATTAAATATTCTAAACCTAGAAAATGCCATCTAAACAAAGTGACAGGAGTTAAATAGCACTAAGAATGAAACAACTGACATCATGTGCCTGCAGAAATGATGTGCTAAGAACACAACATCAGTTCAATGGTACTTCCTCCTAAAATGTATAAATCAAAAGAAAACATGAGATGGAATTAAATTCTGGGACATTCTGCAAAATAGTTGACTTATATTATCTAAAAATACCAAGGTAATAAAGACAAGGAAAGACTGAGGAACCGTTCCCTATTGAAGAAGACTGAAGAAACATGACAACTAACTGCCACATGTGATCTTGGATTAGATCCCGGACTTCATAAAGAATGTTATTATGATAATTGGCAAAATTCAAATGGGGTCTGTGGATTAGGTGGTAATATTTTATCATTGTCAGTTCCCTAATTTTAAAATTTGAATGTGATTCCATAAGAGAATGTCCTTGTTTTAGGAAATACACATTGAAAGTAATAAGATATCAATCATGTCTGAAACTTACTCTCCAATGCTTCAGAAAAGTGTATAGAAATATGCACATATTATATATATTGTGTGTTGTGTGTGTTTGTGGAGAGAGAGACAGAGAGAATGGTAAAATAAATGCTCTAAAATAATATTTGGGAACTTGATTGAGTAGTACAACCAAGACTGAGAGATCTGTGTTGCTTCTGCACCTTTTCTATAAATTTAAAATCATTTCAAAATAAAAAATTAAGAAAAAAGCTCATTTTCAGTACCCTTCAATAAAAGAGCAGGAAACCTCTTTTTTAAAACAACAAATATGTGTGTGTACACATACAAATACAAGAAGCAATGGCCCAGAGTCTACCAAAAATAATTCAAGGTTATATTAAACTATCAAAATATAACAAGGAAAAATAGTTGTCTATTTCACCGAGTTCTGTCTCCCAGAAGATTAATCTCAAAATTTGGGCTCCAAATTTATATCCACTTTTCTCTGTTTCAATGTATTGATTCCCAGTTTCTCAGAGAATTATTTTGGCAGATTGTACCTTTTCTAATATTTCACAGTGAGGACACCTTCCGAATATTCTGTCTAAAGTTTTATAAATGTTCTCAGTGTAACCACATATCGTATCTCTCCCATGTAGAAAAACAGAGAGATTTTTAAAATTCATAGACAACACCAAGTGTTTTAATTTGAGGAATTGTACCTGAAAACTAACTTTTTCTCCCCTAGTGTTTGGACGTAAAGCATGGGGCCTTGGATGGTAGGCAGGGAAGATGAGTATTACCATAGGTGTTTCTTTCCAGGATAGGGGTTTTGTAATACAATAAATTTCATGTTTTCTGTGTGATTTTCTTTAATTATAGATATTGACTTTCATGATTAAAGTTGAAGACTATCTTTTAGGTAGGATATTTTTTAGAAAGAAAATCTTGGTCTCCATATTTGAGTGATAAGCTACAATAAGCAATTCTCTGTGTCACACTCTTTCAAGTTCTAAAATTTTAAATCAATTAACAATTGTGTTTTAGGAAGTATATTAGCGTTCTTCAGAGGGACAAAACCAATATGATATATATATGTGTACATATGTATATGTAAAGGGGAGTTAATTAGGGAGAATTGACTCAAACGATTACAAGGCGAAGTCTCACGATGACCATTGGCAAGCTAGGAAAACAGAAGCTAGTACTCTGGCTCAGTCTAAGTCCAAAAGCCTCAAAACCAGGGAAGTCAGCAGTGCAGCCCGTAGTCTGTGGCTGAAGGACTGAGAGCCCCCAGGTGACCACTGGTCCAAGTCCCAGAGTCCAGAGGCTGAAAAACTTGGAGTCTGATGTCCAAGGGCAAGAGAGGAAGCAAGCCTCCTGCAGAGCATGGGAAGAGAGAGCTAGCCAGAGAAGACACAGCAAGCGGCTTATCCCTTTTTTCCACCTGCCATGATGGCACCCAAGTGGATGGTGTGCACTCACATTTAGGGTGGGTCTTCCTCTCCCGGTCCATGGACTCCATTGTCAATCTCCTCTGGCAACACCCTCATGGACACACCCAGAAACATTTCACCAGCCGTCTGGGCATCCCTCAACCCAGTCAAGTTGATGCCCAATATTAACTATCACAAAAGTTATAAACTTCTCCCCTAAAAGAAACCAAATGCTGTGTTTGCCATATTGGGAAGACAAAATAATTGAGTTTTGGTAGAAATCTAATGTTACAGAAGTCCCAGCTAGATTCGAAATGGTGATGAGGAGATAATGATGACAATAGCAGTGGCAGTGATGGTGCTGAGTGTGGGGATGATTACAAAGAAGAAGGAAGAGGGAATTAGAATGATAATGTTAATGATTATATGTACTAACATTTGAGAGTCTATTTAGATCCTGTTTTAAGTGTTCCACATATCCTTAGCATACTTAATCATTAAATAACTCCATGAGGTATACATTATCATTATGCACATTTTGGAAGTAAAAAATAAAATGAGTTCCAAAGCGATCAGGTAAATTGCCAAAGGTCACAGAATGAACAAAAGGTAGAACGAAGCTCCAAATCCAGGTCAGTATGTCTCCCTCACAGTAACATGTTGAATTAGGAGTTGCCCTTCTCCTTCCTGGCCCCTCTACCAACACACATCAACTATATTCCCTGAATTTTCTCAGAACATAGAAGTTGAATGGAAAATAATTTTAATCCTGCCCACTGAGGTATTTCAGATATACAGACACCTATGCCTGACATATACAGGGGGACTGTGGAAGCAACATTACAGATGGCAACCAAGAAGCCTGTGTGTTAGAGAAGAGGGAAACTCGTAAGTGAGGGCTGCCTTGGTAACTGCTTGAAGATACCTCTGTATCTTCATGATACAGAGCAGACGTGGCTAGAATCCACCCTAACCTAGAGAAAGTGTTTCTCTGCCCTGGGAAATGAAAACTAATTGCAAATCTGAAAGAAAAACAACCGAAGTTTCCAGCAACTCTGCTGAGTGGTCCTCTCCCTCTCCTGCTACCACCGAACGGGGGATGTAAGAGGGAGAAGGCACTACTCGGAGCCCAGTGAGAAAAGCATCCACCCCAATCACGTTCAAGGTAGAGAAGGTCAGCACAACTGCCTGGGCAGCCAGAGGGGACATCAAGAGCCAGCAGGCATCAGAACAGCCCAGGATTCAGCCACCAAGAAGGACAAGATGAGAAAGAGCTGCAGCCAGCGAGGCGGGCAGGGGAGCCACAAGCTGGGGTGTACATTTCAAACTACGACAGCTTTCTCGGAAACCTGAACTGAGACCCCAAAAAACAGGACTGAGTTTCTCTGTTTCAGGAGTGAGAGCTCTTCAGTTCTGAGACCTAGAAGTAACGCCTTAAAGTGGCCTATTCTCAGGTCTACACAGTCTAGGCACCCAAGCACATTTGGGTTAACACTAATTTAATAACAGGCTACTCTATTTTTAATAATTATCCAAGTTTGCTTTCTAGTATTGAGTCCTTAAGATCCCTACTTTTACTTCATAAGTTTCTGTTATAAAAGATGAGCCAGGAAAAAGCAAACTATGATACTGTGTATTTTCCCAACAAACCATTCAGCCACACAAATGGGAAAACGGATGATTTGCTATCTTTCAGAATGCTCTTCCCGCATGGTGGTAAATGCTTGTTTAGACATTCAAACGGATCTGGCGTGCTACCATGACTTCGTTCATTCACTCAATCAGCAAATATTTGTGGGCTGCTTACTCTGTGCCAAGTACTTGATGCGCACAAAGCAAAGATCCCCACCCTCATGGAGTTTGTAGTGTGGTGAGAGAGATCACTTACATAATGCATAATTAATAAGTTAATTATTTGGGATGTTAGAAGATACAAGTGCTATGAAACAAAAAGTCAAGCAGAGTAAAAGAAATCAGAAATGGCAGACAAGGGTTGAAGTATCAAGGCTGAAGTATTAAGCAGTATGAATAGTTTTGTAATGGAAAAAAGGCAGACTTCTTTAATGTGATGCATGCCCAGGCTGTCTCCAAATGCACCACCAGCAACTCATTATAAAGTTGTCTGGATAAGAACTTCAAATTGGAATTATTTAACTGAAATAATTCAAATTATTAAATGTAACTATTTAACATTGTATAGGATGACGTAACTGAGTGATACATCATAGAGTTTTACAGCTTTCGAAATGCAAAGGTCTAATTAGAAAACCAGTGACTTCTCATGTCATAGGTAAAGAAACTAGACCCTGAGAGTTTAGGTGGTTTGTCCAAAATGGCTCAGCCAGTAAATAGCATAAAAAGAACTAAAATGTAGTTTTATCAAAAAAGTCCTTTTTGTAAGCACAAATTTCAATTTTTTTTGTAAGGCATTTACCTATTTCCTGTTTACTTTTTTTTCCTAATTCCCACACAATTAGGGAATTTTATTACCAATTCATGCTGTTTCCCCCTGCCCTGCTCCTTACTCAGAGTGTGTGTGTGTGTGTGTGTGTGTGTGTGTGTGTGTGTGTGTGTGTGTGTGTCTTTTAAGGTGTTTCTTTATGCAGAAACAAGAAAATATGAATATATTAGTTAATCACTTGCAAACACAAAAATAACATGTAGATACTGTTCTATACTTTCATTTACTTAGTTGTCTTTGAAAAGAAATTCCTTACCTATTTCCTTAAATTCTACAGGTACTATCTCGCAATGAAGCATATAATACTAGCAATGATCTTTTCTCAGCAGAGATTGAGACTTTGGAATAGAGTTCTTTAATCAAGATTTCAGTGAGAAAGTCTGCAGGTTGACTGCAGATAACAGAAAGCCTGATTTACAGAGATTCAAACAAATAGACGTTTTATTCTTCTCCTATTACAGAATCCCCAAAGTCGGTGGTTGCTGGCAATGAGTCAGCAGTTCAGGGATGAGTCAGGGACCTGGATCTTGTTTTCTCATGCTACCATTCTTGAAAGTTGGCTTTTGTCTTCTTGCTTGCACCTTCAGGCATTATCTACATGGATGGAGAGAGGTGGCTAAGAGGCCCCCTCCTCAAATAAGTTTGCATTATTGTTCAGGAAAGAAAGCCCTCTCTGCTACCCCTCCCATTACACTTCTCTGACAAGGGCTGAGTCACATGTCCACTCTTAAATCAATCACAGACCAAGAAAATAAAATTATCTTAGCCATATAAATCAATCAGCCTTAGGGATGATACATAGGGATGTCAATTTTCTGTAATGGTTGCATAGTATTCCATTGTACAGAAAGAATAACTGGTTCTCCATTGATGGACTTTAATTGTTTTCAGTCTTATACTATTACAAGCTATGCTGCAATGACTATTTCCAGAATTATGCTATTTTGCACAAATGGTACTTTATTTGAAAAATAAATATCTAGAAGTAAAAATTATTTTAACCAATTTTAAATAGAAACAATGTTCCCAAATATGTAGTGCGCAATGACATATGATGACATGTTTATGAACATTATTTTTAGGTTGATTGATCTGATTTAATAATGTTTCTTTCATTGATTCAACAATTATTTTTATATTCACTATTGTAGAGAAAGCTCTGTATAATTTCAAGGAATATAATGAATAATCTTTGCCTTCAAAGAACATAAAAGTTTGCGAATTTAGCAGGCTGAAGTTAATTAAATTGAAACTTTTTCTGATTTAATGTATGTCTTAATATTGATAATTTTCAAATGGAGGCAATTAATAGACCTTTTCTCCTAAGGTGTATATAATCATTTTTTCAACATGGAAAAGAAATCCTTAAAAACTTTTAGACACCTTAGTAAAATTACTCATCAGCCTTAGGGTTGCTATTAATATATTAATTTCGTGATTGTTATGGTGACTTCAAATAAGTCTAGGTTGCAGTTTGACACACTGATTCCTCTGGGTTTTTTTTCTATACTTTAAGGTCTCACTGTGCTTCCCTGGATATAAGTTTTGTAAACCAGCTCCTGAAAGAGAGGGAACAATCGTCCAATGCTTAAAGAACAAAATATTATTTTCAAGGTTGTTTTTTCCACATATTTTCAGAAAAGAATTCAGAAGCAAAGGCATTCATTAAAAATTTTTCAAACATAAGTGGAGGCCACTAAAGACACCCACTCTATGAAATTGACACTTACAGAGCTGACAAATTACATAAATGGCCTTTTGTGGATATTGATACCAGCTTTGCAGACAGAGGAGGCTCTCCACCAAGCATCTATCAAGGGGGCCAATAAAAAAACTAATTGGGCAAATCTCAGAATATTCATAGCCAGTGTTGTTAAGGAATAAATAATAACAAACAATTAAGACACCAAGAATAAGGCAACAAATCTCTTAAGGTTAAAAAAGTAATTCCTCTAAATTGAGGACCTCTGTGAAAAGGGTTTGAGTCGGATCTAGAGCAGTAGTCCAAGTTTGAAGTTAATTGCTAGTTTTTATAGGGCCAGGGAAAGCCCTGGCTTCAGAATGGTGTCGTGATTGAGAATGTAGTGATGGCTGAGGATACGATGCTGTGGATCAGATCCACATGAGTCAATGATTTACCTTCTGAGTCTCAGTTTCTTCAGCTATTTGACAAAGATAATATGCCTACTTTTATTCAAGACCTGAACAAAAGAATATACTGTAACTATTAGACAATCTGCAATGTGCTGAAACTTGCATATGAGTATGCTGTTTGGTTTTTGCTGGGCACCTTGGTTAGCATATCACTAAAGACTTTCCCAGACCTGACCTGAGGCTTCTTTTCCAGCACCACCTGTCTTTATACTTTAACTCATAAATTGCACTTTAGGAAACAAAAATCCCCATAATGCCACACTGTAGTTCCCCACACTGTTTCACATCTCTGTTCCTCTTGCCTGGAATACTTTCTCTCTTTTCCTCATGATCAGCTCAAGGGTAACATCCATCAGTGGTGTTTTGCTCACCACTGGATTTCCCACAGGGCCAAGTCATGCATGCGCTGCATATCCATGTGTGTTGGGAATGGGAAGAGGAAAGACGGCAGGAAATGGGCAATGAGGCTTGTTGTGGTTTGAGTTTGTCTCCTCAAAGTTCAAGTGTTAGAGACTTAGTTGCCATTATAACAGTATTAAGAGGTGGAGCCTTTAAGAGGTGATTAGGCCGTGAGGGCTACATCCTCATGAACGGAGTGATGCTGTTATCTTGGGAGCTGGTTAGTTATTGAGGGAGTGGGCTCTTGATAAAAGGGTAAGTTTGGCCCTACTTCTTTCTGTCTTACATGCTTGCTTGCTCTCTGCCATGGGATAACACAGCAACCAGTATCAGCCATTCCAAAAACATACCAAAAGGTAAAGAGCATCGCCATAATGAAGAATCTACATCAACTAATGGGCAAAACATCCAGTTAGCATTACCAGAAGCTGTGATTTTCGTCTCTGATAAAACAGACTTTAAAACAACAAAGAACATAAGAAACAAAGAGGGACATTCCATGGTGGTGAAAGGATCAATGCAACAAGAAGAGCTAACGATCCTAAATATATACGCACCCATTACAGGAGCACCCAGATACATAGGGCAAGTTCTTAATGACTTACAAAGAGACTTAGACTCCCACACAATAATAGTGGGAGACTTTAACACTACACTGTCAATATTACATAGATCAACGAGATAGAAAATCAACAAG
>PVKP010023008.1:0-36853 GCA_004027715.1 Plecturocebus donacophilus | reverse complement strand
AAAAAAAAAAAAAAAAAAGAATATCAGAGATTGAAGAACAACTCAATGAAAGAAAATGAGAAGGCAAGATTAGAGAAAAAAGAGGAAAAGGAAATGAACAAAGCCTCCAAGAAATATGGGATTATGTGATAAGATCTAATCTACATTTGATAGGTGTACCTGAATGTGATGGAGAGAATGAATCCAAGCTGAAAAACACTCTTCAGGATATTATCCAGGAAAATTTCCCCAACATAGCAAGGCAGGCCAACGTTCAGGTCTGGGAAATATAGAGAACACCACAAAGATATTCCTCAAGAAGAGCAACCCCAAGACACATAATCATCACATTCACCAAGGTTGAAATGAAGGAAAAAATACTAAGGGCAGCCAGAGAGAAAGATTGGTTTATTCACAAAGGGAAGCCCATCAGACTCACAGTGGATCTCTCAGCAGAAAACCTACAAGCCAAGAGATAGTGGAGGCCAATATTCAAAATCCTTAAATAAAAGAACTTTCAACCTAGAGTTTCAAATCAAGCCAAACTAAGCTTCATAAGCAGGGGAACAATAAAATCCTTTAAAACAAGCAATTGCTGAGAGATTTCGTTACCACCAGGCCTGCCTTACAAGAGCTCTTGAAAGAAGCACTAAACATAGAAAGGAACAACCAGTACCAGCCACTCCAAAAATGTATCAAATGGTAAAGAGCATCGACACAATGAAGAAATTGCAACAACTAATGGCCAAAAAAACAGCGAACTAGCATCAAAATGGCAAGATCATTCACACATAACAATATTAACCTTAAATGTAAATGGGCTAAATGCCCCAATCAAAAGACACAGACTGGCAAATTGGATAAAATGTCAAAACCCATCTGTGTGCTGTATCCAGGAAACCCATCTCACATGCAAGGATACACATAGGCTCAAAATAAAGGGATGGAGGAAGATTTACCAAGCAAATGGGGAGCAAAAAAAAGCAGAAGTTGCAATTCTAGTCTCTGATAAAATAGATTTTAAAACAACAAAGATCAAAGGGGACAAAGAAGGGCATTACATAATGGTAAAAGAATCAATGCAACAAGAAGAGCTAACGATCCTAAATATATACGCACCCAATATGGGAGCACCCAGATACATAAAGCAAGTTCTTATCGACCTACAAAGAGACTTAGATTCCCACACAATAATAGTGGGAGACTCTAACACTCCACTGTCAATATTAGACAGATCAACAAGACAGAAAATTAACAAGCATATCCAGGACTTGAACTCAGATCTGGAACAAGCAAACCTAATAGACATTTACAGAACTCTCCACCCCAAATCCACAGACTATACATTCTTCTCAGCACCACATCACACCTACTCTAAAATTGACCACTTAATGGGAAGTAAATCACTCCTCAGCAAATACAAAAGAATGGAAATCATAACAGTCTCTCAGACCACAAAGTAATCAAATTAGAACTCAGGATTAAGAAACTAACTCAAAACTGCACAACTTCATGGAAATTGAACAACTGGCTCTTGAATGTTGACTGGATAAACAATGAAATGAAGGTAGAAATAAAGATGCTCTTGGAAACCAATGAGAACGAAGACAAACGTACCAGAATCTCTGGGACACATTTAAAGCAATGTCTAGAGGAAAATTTATAGCAATAAATGCACATATAAGAAGCAAGGAAAGATCTAAAATTGACACCTTATTATCAAAATTGAAAGAGCTAGATGAGCAAGATAAAAAAACTCAAAAGCTAGAAGAAGACAAGAAATAACTAAGATCAGAGTAGAACTAAAGGACATAGAAACACAACAAACCCTTCCAAAAATTAATAAATCCAGAAGCTGGTTTTTTGAAAAGATCAACAAAATAGACAGACCACTAGCCAGATTAATAAAAAAGAAGAGGGAGAAGATCAAACAGATGCAATAAAAAACAATAAATGAGTTATCACCACCAATTCCACAGAAATACAAATTACAAGCAGAGATTATTACAAACAACACTATGTGCATAAACCAGTAAACCTGGAAGAAATGGATACATTCCTGCACACTTGCACCCTCCCAAGCCTAAAGCAGGAAGAAGTCAAAACCATGAATAGACCAATAACAAGGGCTGAAGTTGAGGCAGCAATTAATAGCCTACCAACCAAAAAAAGTTCAGATCCAGATGGGTTCACAGCTGACTTCTACCAGACATACAAAGAGGAGCTGGTACCCCTCCTTCTGAAACTATTCCAAACAATCCAAAGAGAGGGAATCCTTCCCAAATCACTTTATGAGACCAACATCATCCTGATACCAAAACCCGGCAGAGACTCAACAAGAAAAGAAAACTTCAGGCCAATATCCATGATGAACATAGATGCAAAAGTCTTCAATAAAATACTGGCAAACTGATTGCAACAGCACATCAAAAAGCTTATTCATCACGATCAAGTAGTCTTCATCCTGGGGATGCAAAGGTGGTTCAACATACACAAGTCTACAAATGTAATCCACCACATAAACATAACCAAAGACAAAAACCACATGATTATCTCAATAGATGCAGAGAAGGTCTTTGACAAAATTCAACGGCAATTTATACTAAAAATTCTCAATAAACTAGGTATTGATGGAATGTATCTCAAAACAATAAAAGTTATTTACGACAAACCCACAGCCAATATCATACTGAATGGGCAAAAACTGGAAGCATTTCCTTTGAAATCTTGCACTAGACAAGGATGCCCTCTCTCACCACTCCTATTCAATATAGTATTGGAAGTTCTAGCCAGAGCAATCAGGCAAGAAAAAGAAAAAGAAATGGTATTCAATTAGGAAAGAAGGAAGTCAAATTGTTTGCAGATTACATGATTGTATATTTAGAAGACCCCCATTGTCTCAGCCCAAAATCTCCTTAAATAGATAAGCAACTTCAGCAAAGTCTCAGGATACAAAATCAATGGGCAGAAATCACAAGCATTCCTATACACCAATAACAGACTTAAAGAGAGCCAAATCAAGAACTAACTGCCATTCACAATTGCTACAAAGAGAATAAAATACCTAGGAATACAACTAACAAAGGATGTAAAGGATCTCTTCAAGGATAACTACAAACCACTGCTCAAAGAAATAAGAGAAGACACAAACAGATGGAAAAACATTCTATGCTCATGGTTAGGAAGAATCAATATTGTAAAAATGGCTATACTGCCCAAAGTAATTTATAGATTCAACACTATCCCCATTAAGCTACCTATGACCCTCTTCACAGAACTGGAAAAAACCACATTAAACTTCGTATGGGACCAAAAGAGAGCCCACATAGCTAAGTCATTCCAAGCAAAAAGTACAAAGCTGGAGGCATCACACTACCTGACTTCAAACTATTGTACAAGGTTACAGTAATCAAAACAGCATGGTGCTGGTACCAAAACAGAGATATAGACCAATGGAACAGAACAGAGGTCTCAGAGGCAATGCCACACATCTACAACCATCTGATCTTTGACAAACCTTACAAAAACAAGCAATGGGGAAAGGATTCCCTGTTTAATAAACGTTGTTGGGAAAACTGGCTAGCTAAGTGCAGAAAGCAGAAACTGGATCTCTTCCTGACACCTTACACTAAAATTAACTCCAGATGGATTAAAGACTTAAACATAAGACCTAACACCATAAAAACCTTAGAAGAAAACCTAGGCAAAACCGTTCAGAACATAGGGATAGGCAAGGACTTCATGACTAAAACACTAAAAGCGTTGGCAACAAAAGCCAAAATAGACAAATGGGATATAATTAAACTCCAGAGCTTCTGCACAGCAAAAGAAACAATGATTAGAGTGAACTGGCAACCAATAGAATGGGAAAAAATTTTTGCAATCTACTCATCTGACAAAGGGCTAATATCCAGAATCTACAAAGAACTAAAATAGATTTACAAGAAAAAAACAAACGAATCCATTCAAAAGTGGGCAAAGGACATGAACAGACACTTTTCAAAAGAAGACGTATATGAGGCCAACAAACATATGAAAAAATGCTTATCACCACTGGTCATTAGAGAAATGCAAATCGAGACCACATTGAGACACCATCTCATGTCAGTTAGAAAGGTGATCATTAAAAAATCTGGATACAACAGATGCTGGAAAGGATGTGGAGAAATATTAACACTTTTACACTGTTGATGGGAGTGCAAATTAGTTCAACCATTGTGGAAGACAGTGTGGTGATTCCTCAAGGACCTAGAAATAGAAATTCCATTTGACCCAGCAATCCCATTACTGGGTATATATCCAAAGGATTATAAATTGTTCTGTCATAAAAACACTTGCACACATATATTCATTGCAGCAGTGTTTACAATAGCAAAGACCTGGAACCAACCCAAACGCCCATTGATGACAGTCTGGACAGGGAAAATGTGGCACATATACACCATGGAATAATATGCAGACATAAAAAATGAGGAGTTCATATCCTTTGTAGGGACATGGATGAACCTGGAAACCATTATTCTCAGCAAACTGACACAAGAACAGAAAATGAAACGCTGCTTGTTCTCATACATAGGCAGGTGTTGAACAATGAGAACACACGGACACAGGGAGTGGAGCATCACACACTGAGGTCTGTTGGGGGGACTGGGAGGGACAGTGGGGTGTAGGGAGTTGGGGAGGGAGAACATGAGGAGAAACGCCAGATATAGGTGATAGGGATGGAGGCAGCAAACCAAACTGTCATGTAGGTACCTATGTAACAATCCTGCAAGTTCTTCATGTGTACCCCAGAACCTAAAGTGCAATTATATATATATATGTGTATATATATACATACATACATATATATACATATATATGTGTATATATATACATACATACATATATATACATATATATGTGTATATATATACATACATACATATATATACATATATATGTGTATATATATACATACATACATATATATACATATATATGTGTATATATATACATATATATGTATATATATATATATAACTTAATTGTTCTATTACTATTCATGTAATACCTTAGAAATAACTTGAACAATCTTCAACACATTTGTGTGTTTATATCTATGGATATAAAATATCTCAGTGCAAGGCTTGAGAAAAATTTTCCAGTTTTTGAGTATTTTTTTTCAATAATGTCGATCCTACAGAGAGTACAAATCCCGAAGTCAACACAGAGGCTCCCCTTTGTATACAGAACAAAGCCCTGCTTCCTCACCCTTTGAAGCAGTCGGCAAACAGTTACAGCCCACAGCCAGAAATACTGAATAAAAACGTAGTTGGAGGGAAAGAGCTGGCCAACATTATTTCTCAAATCTGACAAGGCACATTTCTCTACTCCGCACTTTAGCCTTTGAAGGAACTGTGTGTTACTCCAATATACTAATGATGTTAAAGCTTGGTCTTTAAAATATGTGCCTGGATCTTAACAAGAACCCATTGCTCAACACCGGCAGAACTCAGCTATCCTTACAAGAGCTGATTAGTTTCAACTTTTTGTTAACTCTCCTAAAGAGTGATTTATGTGCTGTGTTAAATATTAAAAATAAAATAAGACATGGTCCTCGTGAATTGTTATTTTCTGACCTTTCTATACAGAAAGAAAATTCAAATAATATCTCAAATATTAGTGGCAAATTCTTTTATTGATATTGAATCAAATACTCTGACATTCAGGCCCACATGACCAAAGCAAGAATTTCCTTGCTGTTTTTTCTCAAACATAAATGTTTGCTCTGGCTTAATAATGCTAATTGGAAAGTCACATATTCCATGCAGGATAAAAAATTACTTTGCATTGACCCAGAAACTCACCTTGCAAATAAGTCTCAAGAAGAAAGAAACTGAAATCAAAGTATTTGAAATGAGTAGCTGCCCAAACTACCTGCCCTACCCCAAGTTCGTGTTTAATTAAATTTACATCAATAATTCCATGAATCACTTGCACGTTCAGAGAACATAAATTATCTTCTCTGATTCTAAGGTCAAATAGTAACAACGCTAATGCCTCTGGGGGAGGTTTGGCCCCCTGCTGGACTGGACTGCTTCTCCCGTGGGGGTGAGCCCCCACTACTGCAAAACTCCATTGGGGATGAAGCACCACTAGAGCACTGGTTGCTCAGAAACAACACCTTATGACTGATCCATGGGGACTGCTAAGCAACAGTGCTGCATCTGACCCAGCTGCTCCCAGTGCCCCCAGCTCATTGTCTCTCAAGAGGGCCAGGTTAACAAGGGGTGACTAAGTGACTAGTTACATAATCTGTACACACACTTTTCGGAATGTTCCCCAAGGTTAGCTAAATAAAAATCAGAGCAGAGCTAGTTCCTACCTAAAGGGTACTCTTGAATGTATCCTTCATTTAAACTCTGTCCTTGGAGCTTTATTTAAACTATATTGGAATTGTCAGAAAAACTAAAGCATCAGAACTAAAATCTTTGGCAAAAAAGTCTAAGTATTTACAAAAAAAAATGAAGAAGGCTGTTCCTTTTAAATTATGACTTTGAAAGCTTCATAATTTCATAGAATTTTGCTATTTACTTATTTTCTGCTAACACAAAAAATGGGAAAAACATAATTTAAGAGTTAAATCAGATGATTCTTACGGCAAACTTATTCCTAAAATATTTTAACACATAACTCTGTTTAAGTATAGCAATTTCTAGGAAGGACCTTCAATTATCTACAGTTAAATCCACATTTTAAATCTTTAGTCTTGATTTCTCCTTAGTTCTATACACCCTAACTCAAACTCAACAAATCTAAATTAGTCATTACTTCATTAATGCACATGTAACTTACTTCTTAGAAGGCAACAACTTAGTCAATCCATTTAAAAATTTACCCACTCAGAACTTGAGCCCAGCTCTCCCTGCATTTCCTCTAATGTCCCTTACTTCTCTGTAATTGAGGAAGAGACATGTGCTCTGAGGGACATAGGCTTTCAGCCAGTTCAGCACTGCACAAATAAGATTCCATTTTTCCTGTAATTTGAAATCTTCAATCAGTCCAAGCTATTTAGCATGACATGCAAAGCACTTCTAAATCTATTTCCTATCAAACTTACAGCTACATCTCCTGTCACTATCCCTTAGTGTGTATACACAGTCCATTATGCTGAATTAATTATCGTTCCCTAAACATATCCTGCACTTTAAGTCTCTTTCCTCTTCCTAGAACCCTTTCCCCTTTACCTGGCAAACTAGTGGTTATCTTTCAAGATCTAACAATAACATCACCTCTTCAGAGAAACCATCCTTGATTTTAGGATTACTTATAACCACTTCTGGGCATGTCTATACTTGATTCATACTGCAAAGGTGGCTTTCGTCACATCATGTTTGCAGTTATTTACTTATTCAACACTAATTTTGTGCTTTTCAAGGGCTAGAACCTAGTTCTGTTCAACCTCATCTCCTCAGACCTGGCATACTCCTTAACATCAAGGAGGTATTTATACTATAATGTATTAAGATTCGGGAACAGTATTCCTAGGCAAAATTGTAAAATAAATGAGGACTGGGCATCTCTCCATTTTTATCTCTTTAATTTCCTCCCCCCACCCCAGAAGCCATTAACCTATAATATCAGAGATTGGTATAAAGTAATTAACCCAAAAACTAAAACAGTCAATCTTGTCTCCTGACTTCTAAGCTGGTCTTCTTCCTCCTAAACTGTGATGAGTCATTGTTGGGTAAATAAGCCAATATCCCGTAGTGATCTAATCCATCCGGTAATAGGCTAAAATGACCAGATTGCTTGTACTCCTTTCATTATAATCATAATAACAAGAAATTCAAGGGAACTACACAGTCAGGTAAGCATATCATCAAAAGGTGGGCTGGATCTGGTCTCAGGGAAGAAAACTTCCCATTCAGATGAGCAAATCTTAAAGTAGTTTATGCAGAAATCTTTGGTGCAACTAAAGTAGAGAAAATAATATAAAACAAAAAAAAATTAGAGCTAAACAAAAAGAAAAAAGTTATTTTAATTTTAAAATATTCTAAATGATAATTTACAAAACAGCATTTACTCAACATCTGCCTCCCTCAATGTATTAATTAAAAAATTAAATAGGAACATGAGCAAACAAGGCACAAAAGCCCACGAATGCAGCAGCCAGGGATGTCACAAAGCCACTCAATCTCTTACCACCTTAGGAGCTAGACATGTGTAACCATTTTTGTGTCTTTTCTGGAACTTCTTAATTCTATACATATGCTTATGCAACTATATTCCAAAATATTTTGATGCTAGCAGTAAATGATTGTCTAAGTTAAACCAAGCAACACAAATTCTGATCAATGGAAAGCTGAATTATTAGCCTATCTGTGTTGAGAAACCAAGAGAGAATTCGTAGTTTATAGTGAGCTTTTTGGTTCTTTATAATTCTAAGTCTGTGCCTCTTTAACTAGGTACCCTTGGGAATACATTTGAGAATTCAAAAAAACACACACAACCACATGGTAAGTGAGAGGTCATGATGTTGGATGTACATAGGAAGGCACTAGATTTAGGACAAAACAAGGGTAGGAGAAGATGACTGTCTACCAATTAGTAGAGTGTTCAATAAAGGAGGGGTTTGTTCAGATGGTAGACCCTCAGCATTGATGATAGGAATGAACAATGATAGAGGATGGTATAGCCAGAGTGCTCAAAGGAGCAGGAGTGAGTATAAGAGGGTGGACAAATATTGTACAGGTGGCATATGGGTGCATGGGGGGTAAGTGCCCCCCTCTACTACTCTGAGATTATAAAATAGAAAATAATAAACAGTCTCCAATAGAAAGGGCTTAAGGGGAAGTAAGAGACCCAGAGGAGAGTCAAGCTCCAGTGCTAGAGGAAAAGGTGTAAGTTAACAATATAGAGGAATTTATTACTATTGAGCAGGTGTTACAGATAGCATGATGGAATGGTTTTGAAAGAAGAATACAAAGGAGACATTGAGTCAGGGGAGAGGTAGCAAAACATACTAGTAAAACATACAACAAAGTTTCAATACAAAGAGAAAAAATGAGCAGGTGAATGATAAAATTAGAGACTTGAAGCATTCGAAAATTAGCTGTTTTTCAGGACCAACAAAATTATATGTTCCAAAACTGGCATGTGGTAATTTAGGAAAGCTGGAGGCTATGATAGGGGTCATAGAAAATTTTTTCCTTCTAGGGCTCAGGTTGTGAGTGGCAGATGTAGCTTGGGGAAGTAGTCAAAAAGCCTGCAAAGAGCCTGCATTCACATTCAGCCATGGCAGTAAGAAAACATGTATGTGGAAAGTCTGTGGCACTTCTAATGTGGGACAGCTATGAGAAAGCCAAATTCCAAGGCAGATGCAGGGGTGAGAAGCCGCAGGATGATATTTCATATCAATGGGGAGGGAATCCATTATAAAACAAATAGCTATGAAACAAGGATAGCCATTAAATAATAATAATAAGGTAAGATCCCCACTTTATTTCTTACTAAAATAACTGCCAAAGGATTAAAATTTTAAATAGAAACAAAAGATGTAAAAAGTACTATAAGCAAATGTAGGTGAATATTTTTACAGGTGGGAAAGTCTTAAACTTAACAAACTATGTGAGAATAAATTGATAACTTTGACATCCTTAAAAAAATTAAGTATTTCACAAAGCAGCACACACTAAATAATTAATGGTAAAAAGAAAACATTTAAAATTTGCAAAATAGACATACAAAAAGTTAATATATTTATCAATGAAAAGCTCTTGCAAACAGACTAAAAAATAGGCAAAGAATATAAAATATCAGTTTATATAAATAACTAAAAATATTCCACCTCACTAACAATCAAAGAAAGACAAATATGAGCTATCTTTTCCCACTGATTTCTACGTTTCAAATTTCTGAAACTGTATTAGTAAGTAACAATATTATTTTGAATGTAAACTTCACAGGCTTCTGAGCAGATATTTTGTAAAATGTATCAAAACTCTTTAAAAATTAACATCTTCAGATGTAGCAATTCTATGTCTAGAAATTTATTCAAAGGAATTAATAAAATAGGTGTATATAATGTATCAAAATTACCAAGAGAGTTATCTACTATGCTATTGTTTATAAAAATGAATTTGGCAACATTCTGTGGAGTCACCAGAAAATTAATATGGCCATTAAAAAACTACATTTTTTAAATAATGGAAATATATACTAAGATGATTTGTTAAGTGAGAAACAGGGAATATGATATGATAAATTTTTGTTTTTTTAAAAAACCTATTCTTAGGCTAAGAATAACTTATAGTGATTACTTCCAGTTAGTGGACAAATCAAATATAGGTAGACCTTACTTTTTTCTTAAAACTATTCTGAAATTTCTGATTGTCTTTGCAATGCATATTATCTCTAAAAAAACTATTAAAAAATGTTTAACTTTAGAACTTGGTAGTATTTTAAATGGAAAACATTACTTGCCCAGAAAGTAACATGTGGAATAATTTATTATTATGTAATGATAAAGAGTTGTCAAAAGAATGAGATTGAAAGAAAAAAAATGTTTGAGCATATTTTCACGTCCATGATTCTTGGTGAAGAATTTATAAAAGTAAGCATATACTGTCCTTGAAAAAGTGGAATTCTATATTTAAATACTGCTAATAGCTAAAGCAATAAATTTTAATGGTTTGGGTATGTTTCCATTTTATTTTGTTTTCTCGTTTCTGAGTTAAATAAGTGATTACCACAGGGTACAGTGAAATTAGAATGTAGCTTTTCAACAAACTGGAAAGTGTTTCATATCCTTATGATGTGAAATTTTATTTAACCAAAAACTGTTTTGGTGGAAACTACATATTCTTTTAAGAAATGTTATTTTCTTTAATTTGCTGTTTCTACTCATTTTTACACTGGCAATAGTAATTTTAAGAGGAAGAAATGTAGCATACAAACTTTACACCATTGTTACATTAATGTAAAAAAAATCCTTACAAATGTACAAAGACTGAAAGATATCCAATATTGAACCAATTATGAATGCATGTGAGAATTAAAATAAAAAGCATCTTGATGTACTTCATAAAGTGAATCTTTTTAGCAATCCTTATGTAAAATAATTATAATATCTTTAGACATAACCCAAAGTTTTGTCATCAGACTTAATTCATATTTCAGATGAATCGTATTAAGATAAAAACCTACAAAAAGAAAAATCAACTCACAATTACGACCAATAATAATCATTGAAAGAAAATATAAAAACTTTTTATCAAGTTGGGATAAATTTTTAAAGAATTGGTAAAAATACATATCTATGAGTAAAAAAAGGCCTTGTTTCCTCCAGTGTTTCACTGAATACTGAAAGGTTTGTTTTTCCTTTCTAATCATTCAAACCTAGAACCCAAAATATGAACTTCTCAGAGTTGCAACAAACTATGCTGGGTTTTACCTGAAGCTTAATATTCTTTGGCAAAAGTCCACAAGCATCTCAGGGAGCTAACCCAGATCTACCCTGCCAGAAAAGTATTCCACTTCTCCTGAAAACTTTCTCCACCACTCCCTGAGGGAAATAAAGAAAAACTGCTCCCCCAACCCCCTATTTCCACATGATCACGTCCATAAGGAACAAATAAATGAAAAACCTGAAATGACCTGTTCTACTTCAGAGCTGTAGGACTTTGACCACATTGGGTAGTGCATACAGTAGATGCACTGCCCATTAACCTGTAGCTTCTTTGCAGCCATATTTACAAGTTATGCTGAGGATGAGACCTGAGTGTGTGCCATGCTCAGTCAGTAGCTAAGAAGGTCCAATATAAGTGAGTTAGCTGGGCATTTTTGCTGAGCTCAAATCAGAAGGGTAGAAAGGCTGTAGATTTAAGCATCAATCAAACATGGCTTCTAATCTCAGCTCTGACACTTTCTGTTAAATGACTTTGAATAGGTACTCTGTTTGCCTACTTATCCTAAAAAATAGAGCAGTAACACCCACTCCACAGACTGGAGAATCAATGAAATTTGTGAAAATGTGCTACAAATTACTATTTATTGCTTAATCTACTAGACTCCAACCCTAGGGGTCTGGCAGGCTGCTCAATAAATAGTAGGTTCCCTTCTCTTAACATATACAGATACTTACATAGAAAGAAAAAATATTCACCCTTAACAACATCTCAAGCTTCTATTACAGATTGAAAACATAGTGTGTTTAAGGCCTCCACTTTTGTCCTTAACCCAATTGCCTTTATTGGAAAGCAGCTCCATGAACCATCTTTTCTATACTTCTAGCCTCTCCCGAACTAATGACTTTTTTTCTTTTTTGACATGTAAAGAGAGGACAAAGACTTTTCTTTAAATGTTAAACAAAAATTAATTGGACATTGTGTCATGATTTCCTGCATACCCAACTTTCTCCTCCATTTTTCACCTATAATCCTGGGATGACTACTGGCTGATCCTACCTCCTTACTTTTCATTTTCTTCTCATGCTGCAAAATCTGTCTTCACTCTTCCAATTACAAAGCCATTACTCTTACTTTCTACTTGTCAAAACAAAAGTTCCTTCAACTCATCTTTCATTATGTCCTCTTATGACTATGACTTGTTGATCAGGCCACACATTTTGAAGCTCTACATACCCTTGTTGCTATGACAATGCCCTTTCCAGCTTCTCTTCTTGGGCTCTGACTGGAACTCATTTTCCAGGATTCAGTTTTCTATCACTTTCCTTCTGATTTCATGTGTTTCTCATAGGAGATCTTGTCATTATATTTACCTTTTATTTACCTACTACATGCCAATATCAACTCAATCTTCATATTCTGAGCTTCCTGGATATCTTTACCCCTGATGTATCTTTTACTAATACTCATTGTATTAGTTTGGCAGAGCTGCTGTAACAAATTACCACAAACTGAGTGACAGAAATTTATTTCACACAGTTCAGAATGCCAGCAATCCAATCAGTAGGGTTGGTTCTTTTTTGTGGACTCAGAGGGAAAATCTGCTTCATGCCTCTCTCTTCACTTCTAGTGGTTGCCAGCAAACCTTGGCATCCCTTGGATTACAGTTGAATAACTTCAATCTCTCCCAGCACTGTCATGTTGTCTGCCCTCTACGTGTCTTTCTCTTTGTGTCTCTTGCCTCCTCTTATAAGGAAACCAGCCATATTGGGTTAAGAGACCACCTTACTCAAGCATGACCTCATCCTAACTAATTGCATATGTAGTGATCCTATTTCCAAATAAGGTCACATCCTGAGATTCTAGGAAGGACGTGAACTTTGAGGAGACATTATCCAACTCAGTACCGCCATGAAATCTGCCCATTCTTAAATCTGCATGTTTGTAAATTGTGCCAGCTCTCATTTCAAGCCAAAAATCTGAGAAGCACACTTCATTTTCATGTCTCCTTAACTTCATATCCCAACTATCATCAAACCCAGCGATTTTCATCTCCTAATATTTCTAGAATCTAAATACATTTACTCATTCCTAATTTTGCTGCTCTGACTCACTCAGTATCTCTTGCTTGGCCTACTACTGCAGTCCATCCAATACCCTTCAAGTGAAACCTCAGAGTTACAGCGGTATATACATATGCACAGCTTCATGGCATGTTAGGAAGACATACAAACGTGGCATGTTGGAAAGACATAGTTTTTACATTATTTTTTTCTTTTCACTCCTGTGAAAGGTTCTGCTTCTTTACTGCAATACACAGAATTATCATAGATACCCTCTTTCAAGGATGATGGAACTGAAAGACAGAGTGGTTTCTGTGGGAGTCTTGGCCTTTACAAATTTTGGCTTGATAGACTTTTCGCAAACCCTTGGAGTATAATAAAATCCATCATACCTATATTCTGGCTTTTTATTAGATTTAAAGGCCTTTTGGGAAAAGGCAGAAAAGTAAGGCTTATTTCAGCATTTTAAGATTTAATATTATACCTGGCTTTAGAAGCTCCATGACATAAGTATTTATTCTCATTTTAAAATATAAACAAATATAATAAACTAATATATTAATGTAATTGCATGAGTTGTAAGCCCCCTTTACGCACACATGCACCCACACATACATACACACCGATTTTAAGATTTTATGATTTTAAGAATGGTGCTTTCTTCTTCTGTGTTAGTCCAATCCATAAAATTTAGTTTAGAAGTAAGTTATTTTGTGACCTTTAAAATATAAGCATACTTGAGAAAGCTACCTAATTCTTTCCTGTCTTCCATGGTTTTACTCCTGAAGCTATCACACTGGACCTCAGTTCTCCTTGTACTTTATCTAAAAAAATGAAAGCCTACAGTTAATCATGCTTACTCCCACACTGCCACAGGGATGAGAATACTCTTTCAACATCATAGTCTATAAAAGTGCCTGAAAGAAAGTAGGGACTGCAGGAAGGGAGAGTCCTGGAGGTACAGGAAGACATCCAGCTCCATTCATATTGTCTGTAGGTGCTTCTGCTGCTGCTTCTTCAATTATATTAAAACTGTTCTGGCTGCAGACCACATTATCTTAAAGCATTTCCATTTCCTTGGCTCTCTTTCCAATCTGAGAAATCCTGTTTCTAACAGATCCAGGATTCTAGGTGAGAGTACCTCTTCCCATTCAGGTATTTATACAAATCTGAATTGTTTCATTCTTCTCTAAACATTTCTGAACTCTCTTCTCCAACCAAGCACACAACTCTTGGTCAATATCACATTTTTATAACTAGGAATGACTGAAGGACACAAATCCACTCTGGTCTGGGCACATAATACTGCTATGTGCCATTTGACACCTAGAATAAAAAGTATATCTCGCTTAAGTAAGTAAAAAGTAGAATATCCATTTCATTTCTCAAAATCAGCTGTACTTTCAATAAAAATAAAAAATTATAACCACCTGTGATTTTATGGGGATGTTCAAGTGCTTAATCTAGAGTTCTTTCCATGTAATGTCACTACCTGGTAATGACTTCTTAAAAGTACATAGAACATATGAAAATGTCTGAGACCAACAGGATTTAGAGGGACATGTACTAACGGGGGAAGTTTTAAAACAGGAAAACAAGAGCCCCAGCTTAATTTTTGTATATGCAAATCATTTACTCTTGGGCCTTAGATCCCTATGTCTACTAATAGAATATGCTTAATTATTATTTAAAATAATCATATGAAATCATGTTAAAGGCTTATCACAAGACTTACAGTTTATTTTTGATGTTGAGCAAAAAGTAATTTTGTTTTTTCTAACTCAATTAAAATTTTGCATTGAAGAAATGGAAAACCACCAAATTTACTGTCAAGCCATTCAGGGCTGGCTGAGTCTCAACACTTAAAATACAATTTCAAACTGCATTCTTCCTCATTTTCAATGGACATTAATGAAAATTTAATCTCAATTAAGCCTGATTCATGCTCATTTAGCATTAAAAAACCGGCAAGAAATATCTCATTTCTAAGAAATATTGCAACTTTTTTTTTCAAAGGTGTTTTCTGTACTTCAGCTCTAAATTTGAAGGGAGGCAATGTTTCCTCTCCCAAGCCTCGCTCTACATACATATAACATCATATATGGTCCAGTAAGAAACATTTATTTCTCCAGAATTTTTTAGATTTTGCAAATATATAACTTCTACAAAAATTATTCTACAATGTTCTTTAAAAGCTAAAGGCTGGGTGTAGTGGCTCACTCCTGTAATTCCAGCACTTTGGAAGGCTTAGGCGGGTGAATCACCTGAGGTTGGGAGTTTGAGACCAGCCTGACCAACATGGAGAAACCCCATCTCTACTAAAAATACAAAATTAGCCGGGTGTGGTGGCACATGCCTGTAATCCCAGCTACTCGGGAGGCTGAGGCAGGAAAATTGCGTGAACCCAGGAGGCAGAGGTTGCGGTGAGCCAAGATTGTGCCATTGCACTCCAGCCTGGGCAACAAGAGCGGAACTTCATTTCAAAAACAAACAAACAAACAAAAAGTTAGACACGAGTTTACCATACAGCCCAACAATTTCACTGCTAAGCATCTACCCAAGAGAAATGAAAATGAGTACTCACAAACACTTTAATGAGAATGTTCTCAGCAGTATGACTCATAATATTCCCATATTGGAAACAACCCAAATGTCCATCCACTGGTAAATAGACAAAACGTGGTATATCCAGACAATGGAAAACTATTTAGCATTAAGAAGAAATGAAGTACTGATACATGCCACAACATAGGTGAATCTCAGAAACATGCTAAAAGAAGCCATAGACAAAAGACCATATAGTATATTATTCCATTTATATAAAATGTTCAAAAAAAGGCAAATCTATAGAGACTGAAAGTAGATTAATGGTTGCCTGGAAATGGAACAAAGACTACAAATGGACATAAGGAATCTTATCAACTAATTGAGTAAACTGTTCTAAAACCAGATATGGTAATGGCTTTACAACTTTGTAAATTTTCTAAAAATCATTGAAATATAATTTCTAAATATTTTTCATCATTAAGGGGTGGGCTTTATAATATGTAAATTACCTCAATAAAGTAAAAAATGCTGCAATGCAAACTGCATAAGAATTTAAATAATTTTAAGAACTGTGAAGAAAATTAAATTGATCCATCGTTTATCTTAACAATATGTTTACAATCAACTAAAAAGGAGGAAAAACTCTTTAACAGAAATGAGATTTGACACATTTTAAATTATTTTGCATAAAGTGGTCCATTAGCCTTTGATATTTTATTGAAGAAAGCTGAGATTAAAGATAAGATTGAAAAGTCCATTACTAAAAATGTTTTCCAAAAGATTTCCTTTCCAAAACTATACTTTCTTTCAAAATCGAATCCTTTGAACTTCCAAAATACCTTTTTAGTAAATGAACTCTTGAGATAGTGTCACTTGGGGAGCATTAACCAGTATCTGGCACACTAACATGAAACAAGGTTTTTAAACTGCTGGTTTAACCAACCTTGACCCATAACCTATACCATTACAGTATTTTCCATTTTCCGTGAGCCTTATGGTCATCAGGTCTCATTTTAATAATCCAAATGCTGAGCTTTCTGAATATTAAATCCCAGGAGGATTTTTTTGTTAAATGTGTGGCAATGTCAGTAAGAAGGAAGGCATCTTGTAAAGAGATAAAGTAGATGGATGAATTTTGAAAGCTATCTGTACACGAAGAGAAACGCAATACTTGCAGTATTTCTAATCCAATATCTTTCAGTATGCAAACCATTGGTAAGAGTGTTTGAAATCTTTTTTCCAGGTGGACATTTAAGTGGTCATCCGCCTGGAATCTCCACTTTCTAGTCCTGCACAGACTCCAGCTAATAACACTAAATCACCTGCAGGATGTTTTGTAGTTTGTTTTAGTGCTTTCCATGTGCCTAGCTCACGCAAACACTTTTCTAAAGGACCCGAGTTCTGTTGGCTGCGTTATCTAGGGGAACTCTACAAAGACCGGTCGGACTTGGCCCTCTCAGCTCCCTCGGAAGGGATCGCTCGCCGGGGTAACAGGCAAAGCAGGGTTATCTGCCTCTGGAAGACATCTGCAGAAGCTTCCCCAAGGGGCTGAGTAGCACTAGCATCAACACCAGCCAGGACCCAGGCCCTCCGTTGTCTCAGCCCCGTGACCACCTTGGACTCGTGTTCCTCCCGGCGGCCTGCAGAGGTCCTAGGAGCAGGGAAAATCCAATAGCTACGGGGGACCCTTGGGTTTACTCGGTCTACCCACCTCCATATTTTATCCAAAGAATGAGCAGAGGCCAGTGAGGTGAGGTGACTTGGCTAAAGCCTCACAGCCGGACGCTGGCCGAGCGGGTTAGAACTCGGGTCTCTGCTAACCTCGCGGCCGCTCGCGACTACCCAGGGCTTGGAAAGCACCGCCCAGGGAAAAGACTTGGCATTGCTGGCGCGAGAGGCTAAGGGCTCAGCGACTTGTGACAGGAGGTCATCCATGCCCACCTGCCGGGCAGAGTGGGCAAAAGGGCAGGTGACAGACCTCCCGCGTCACGCCTGTTGACCTGGGCGCCCCTTTCACTCACTAAGTACCCTGTTTTGTGAGTTAAACGATGGGGTAGCCGAAGCAAAAGAGGCATCTAATTGGAACTCCCCCATACTTGGGCCAGCAGGGCGGAAAACCAGAAAGTGATACTTACCACTTCTTCCTTGGGTCAGTCTCCCCCGATTCCTCAAGTCCCTCCCCTCCTTCTTCGCAAAGCGACACCCACTCACTCCACGGCTCCAGCAGGTACTTACCGGCCGCGCGCGCAGCTGCCCGCCCTGCCGGTCCCCTCGCGCTCGCGCTCGCCCAGCGCTCTGCGGCCCGGAGCTGCGACTCCGGCTCTAGCTCGCTGCCGCCTCTAGAGTCCACGGGGATGCGGCCAAGACTGAGCTACTTGGCTGGGGCGCAGCCAGGAGGTGGCAGCGACTCGGGGGCGGAGGGAACCGCCGCAGCGTCCCGCCCCCGGGCTACAAGCCCGGCTCCCCAGGCGGTGTCCTGCTTTCCGCGCAAACCGGCTCTGCGCTCACTCCCCGGGGCACGCGCCACGGCCTTTCCGCTGGCAGCCTGGGGCAAGCTCTTTTTCTACGTGTGCGTTAACCACCAACTAATCATCGTCACGCAACTCGTGTCCTCCCCGCCCGCCACTCCCAGTTCCCTCGGGCGATTGTGAGGTTCTGCTGAGTTCTGTGACGTGACTGCGGGAATTCCAATTCCCTCCCTGCTTTCCGACGTCGTCTCGTGTTTTCTGTCCCGCCGGTTGTGCGCGCCCGGAGGAGGGTTTGTGCTCCAGGTGTCCTTAAGGTTGCCCTTTGATCTGATATTGGCTGTTTGGAGAAGGTAGGAAGGTACACAGGTTTCTTATCTACACCCCGAATCTGGGTCTTCCAGTTTGTTAACAGATTACTTAACAGATAGGGAAGCAACATGCAATGCAGACAACTTTTTGTGCAATAAAAGCAGAAAATAATGTATATCAAGTTTCACTTTCAGGTTCTCACTCAGAAAAATAAAGTCCTTACTACTAAGGTCTCATTGTGCTTTTTAAAAGCCATATTAAATGGATGACAATGCTGCTGATAAAATTAATTTCTCTATTTTTTGAGGAAGTGGTTTCTCACTGAAATCCTAAAATTTCCTCTGGTTTCTTGAAACAATTAGTATTCAAAGTCCTCTCTAATCTGTAGTCTTCACTAATTTGCTCATTCATAACTATGCTCTGACTTCCCACCCAACACCTATGATACCTGCCAATGACCATTTCCAAATTCCCTTTTTAGGCAAAAGCTTAAGTATGGAAATATGAAAATATAATCAGAAAAATATTTCATTCAGTGTCTGCTAATGGTGACACAATCAAGCTCTTTAAATTATTCAATATTCATACCTCCACAATATAGTAATAATTTTCTCTATTTTTAGATAGTGAATTGAGTTTTAGCAAGGTAAGATACTTTGAACAAGGCTAAATAGCTGAGAAGATTCCAAATTAGTTTTGAATTTAGGTCTTTCTGCCTTCAAGATTGATTGACTTCCTTAAATTATACTCTGTTAATAAAACTTGTGATATTTCTAAATGGTGATGTAGGTACATTTTGTTTTTTATTAGGTTGGTGCAAAAATAATTGCAAGAATTACTGGCCAAAACCATAATAACTTTGGCACCAGCCTCATAAAAACATAGTTTACTTGTGTGGTTATACAAGCATTAATCAAAGAGACGGAGAGTTATTTATATCATTAGTGTAATTTTAAAATTTATTATTTGGCATATTTCTAAGGCCTATTATTATATAATACATAAGAATATATATTTTTATTATCTAGGGCAAATTATTCTAACGTTTATTTATTTCAGAGGTCCTATGACAGAAAATGATACTAAAGTGTTTGAACTTATGGTATCATGACTGTATTTTTATGATCCTGTAAGTGTATTTCTTATACTGGAAAAATTTGCTTTGTAAAACCTATATTTTGGAATCAGTGTCATAAAACCAATAGACCCCACTGATAAGCTTTTAACCTACATATTAGAAATGATCGGAATCATTGGAATGTATGCTTCATGAAGGCTAGATTCTGAACACCTGGAATAGTACCTTTACAAAGTGGGTACTTCATAGGCAGTTTTGAAATAAATATTTACCTTATTTCCACACTTAAGATTTATAAGAACACTATTCATAGAATGCTTTTGTTTATTTAGATTTAAGATTTTTGATGGCCTCTCATTTCTACTAGGAAAGTAAGGAGAAGATGCAGGCAGTTTGCAGTAGCTGCTTTTGGGAATGCTAGACAGAACCTGACCATAAATGCAAAGAGGAGTTTTTGAGTCCAAGAATTGGTGGTAGCAGTAATTCCACACAATCATGTGAATTGTAAATTTGTGTCAAATATATGACTCTCAGTGCAGAAAGTTTAATTCAGCTTTGGGATTGTGCCAAGTGATGTGATGAAAAGACAAGGGGAAAGCTTGGATACTATTTTTAAGAGAGGGCTTTAAGTTTAACTTAAGACTAGATAGGAAAATAAGTGAGGACAAAGAGGAGAGAAGAAGGAGGAGTTAAAGAACTACAAATCCACATCAAATGAGAGAGATATGAAGATAAGTTGTAGTCAGGAAGGGGGATAGTTTTCTTTGAAGTTTTAGAAATACAAAGATAAGTAGTTTATGGAGGAGCTAAGGATAGGGTTGGCTAACATAGAGTGAAGATCAAGACATTGGGGACCAAGAAGAAACTATGTGGACATTGAAGCCACCAATGAAAAAAAGGAGTGAATCTGATAACAAACACTTCCATGAATGTAGTGGACTGATCCAGAACTGAGAGGATGACCATGTAAAGTTGCGGCAGAAGGTGCACATCCAGGGAGGAAAAGCCTAAGTGGATCACGGACTGGTAAAAGAGACAACACTTCAAAAGCAATACTGGGGAGCTACAGGGATCCCAGCACTGTCCCTGCGACCCTAGAACATGAAACAGTGAACAGTCTACACCAAAGAGACATCTAGGGGAAATTATTCTCAGAAGAAAGCTGATTTCCACTTATGGCCAGAAAATGGAGAAAGCATTGTGTGAAGTTTATAAAGGTGATGGGATTTTTCAACATTAAATGAGGATTCTGTAAGTTCAGAGTCGTTAAGAGGTAGGAGGTAGGGCTGGCTTCATGGGTCTACAACCTGTTTAGTTGAGCAGATATCTACATGTTTTTTGTTTGTTTTTGAGACAGGGTCTGGCTGTGTCACCCAGTGGAGTGCAGTGGTCCAATCTCAGCTCCCTCTGGCCTTGGCCTCCCAGGCTCAAGCAATCTTCCCACCTCAGCCTCCCGAGTAGTTGGGACTATGGGTATACATCAGCACGCCTGCCTAATTTTGCATTTTTTTTGTAGAAGGGGTTTTTGCTATGTTGGCCGGGCTGGTCTCAAACTCCTGGGCTCAAGCGATCCACCTGCCTTGGCCTCCCACAGTGTTTGAATTACAGGCATGAGCCATATGCTCTGCCCAGGGATCTACTTTTAAAAAGGCCTAGTGTGTTGTTTAATGCTCTACTGCCTTGAAATATTTAATAATTTTTCTTTAGCAAGGGGACTTGCATTTTCATCTTTTATTGCGCCCGGCAAATTAAGTAACCAATACTGTTTGGAAGAAAGGAGAAATTCTTGCATGGGTTAAGCAAGAATCAGTATGTACCCTCTAGGGATTAAAGTTTGGTGAAGACTAAATGCAGAAGTTTGTATTTTGAGGGGAGACCAAGAGTTGCAGAGAGAAGCATGTGGCTGCAAGGTTTCAAGTGAGATCAGTTTTCACCCCTCTTTAGGGCCAGGCTAGCTGATATCTGGGAAGAAGAAGTGGACAGCAGTTACCATCAGCCTACTCCATGTTTTTATATGCTAGTAGATTAGTTTTTTTAGGGTTGCCATTAAAAATTACCACAAATTTGATGATCTATGCCAGAAGAAATGTATTCTTTCACAGTTCTGGAAGCCAGAAGTCTGAAATCAAAGTGTTAGCAGGGTAACACTGTGAAGACTCCAGGGAGAATCCTCTTTTGCCTATTCTAGCATTTTTTTTTTTTTAGACAGAGTCTTACTCTATCACTCAGGCTGGAGTACAATGATGGGATCTCAGCTTACTGAAACCTCTGCCTCCTGGGTTCAAGTGATTCTCCTGCCTTAGCCTCCCGAGGAGCAGAGATTACAGGAACTTGCCATCACACTGGCTACTTTTTGTATTTTTGTAGCAATGGGGTTTTACCATGTTGGCCAGGCTGGTCTTGAACTCCTGATCTCAGGTGATCTGCCTGCTTCAGCCTCCCAAAGTGCTGGGATTACAGGCATGGGCCACGGTGCCCGGCTCTCTTCTAGCTTTTAATGGCCACAGGAATTCCTTTATTTTCTTTGGCTTATAGCTACATAACTCCAATCTCTGCATCCATCTTCACATCTTCCCTATGTTTCTCCTCTACTGTCGGCATTGGTATTCTCCTCTTCTTGTAAGAACACTTGTCATTGGATTTTGGGTCCGTGCAGTTAATCCAGGATGATCTCCTCTGGAGATCCTTACCTTAATTACATCTTCAAAGATCCTTATTCCAAGTAAAGTCACATTCACAGGTATCAGAGGTTAGGTCATGGAATATCTTTTTAGAGACCACTATTCAGTCCACTGTAGCCAAGTCTATGGATGCCACAGGAATATCCAGGCTAGTTGACACTGGCACGATAGCTCTTCAGGTCTGTTTGGCAAAGATAACTATAATAATATGAATCTTATCAATATTTCTAAAGTTTTCAAACTATGACATTTAATACATATGAAAATCAGAAGGTTAGAGCTGCCCGGAGTCTTTACATCCCTGAGAGTAGCTATCTGCCTTGAGGATAGAAGGCACTGAGAAGGCATGTACCTGGGAGAGTGAGAAGTGTGGTTACAGAGAATTGAGGAAGTAGGATTCTCCACTCCTCCTCTTGGAGTGGAGGGCAGGATTCACCCACTCTCCATGCCAGAGGACCTGTGCGGTTCCTTGGTATTAAAGGAGAGTCCAGCAGATGACCATATCTTAGCCTGTCCTAAAAATATAAGATTCAGAAAGGATAGAGTAGTGACCTTGTTCTTCTGTGAGGGAGGCTGAGCTAGTTTCTCAAGTCATACCTTGTAAAAGACAATTTTTAAAATCCTTAGAGAGGGAAGAAGGAAATGTCAAAATCAGTGCTACCCCATGCTTTTCCTCCAGCTCACGGCCACTCAGAAATATTCAAATAGCTGCCAGAGACAAATGGAACTCTCCTTAAAAAGCATAACACTCTGGCTTTTTCTTCTTTCTGCTCCAGGACAGGAACTATAAATTCCATGAAAGACCAGGAACTATAAGTTCCACCAAAGCTTCCATCCATTATTTGCTGAGTGATGATGGAGAGAACTCCAAATTGTGGCAGGGGCAGCAGTATAACTAAGCCAGGGTTTTGAACAGATTACAGGAGCATCCATCTTTGAAAGGCCACTAAGGACATTGGCCTGCAACCAAGCTTGGGTGACAGAGTGGCCTAGGGCAGAAGGGGCACAGCCTGCACTACTAGTTTGTGGCCCTGCTCCTGCTATACAGCAGAAAGGGTGCTGCAGACCCACATCCATCAAGAGAGAATCTGGACAATAAAATAGTTGGGGGCACAACTGGCTTTTAGAAGATCACAGTCTACAAAGTAAGAGGCAGAGGGAAGGGAAAGAGACTGATTTCTTTGCGGTATTTAAAATAGAAATTTTCTAACAAAGTATTCCTGTATTACCATTGTAGTCATGTGTCTTTACCTGCTCCTGATCAATGAGGTGTTGTTCTACAGAGTAGCAGGGCATATGAAAAGAACGAAGAAAACAGAAAATGTTGGTTTCTAATCCCAACTGGCAATGCCACCCAAGGCTGTGTAATCTGAGTAAAATTAGTTTTCTTACGACTGAAGGGAAGATGAAGAACTAAGGGATTATCCTGCTCTAAATTTCTTTAAGTCTCTGAATTGGCCTCCTTATTAAATCGAAATTAAGCCCAACATTTAGAACACTTTACCCATCTACCTCCAACTAAATGTAATTCTTATCACTTCCCAGCCCAAATCCTACTTTCTAAATAAACTCATCAATTTGACACTCCGTGTGACTTCCTTTTTCTAATATACATTATTGGTGCGGGGGTATGTATTTATTTTCACTACCTTCCACTCTTAAGCAGTGTCAATTTCTTCAAATTCCTGTTCAAAAATCATCTACTTTTGGAAACTTACTGAGGATTTTTCTCCATTTCTGATCAATTCATTCAAGTGTGCGCAGTTGCTATCCAAACTTTACAGCCTGTCCTCCATGTGTGTGGGAAGTATGGCAATTTTAAAAGAAAAATATTTTTCTCTTAATTTTTGACATGCCCTTAAAACTTTTCATGTGTATTGTCTAATTCTACTCTAATTTTGTCAGCATGAGGTTTTTCTATTCAAAAACTGGTATTTTCTAACTTCTTCCAGTAAATGAGAAAACTCTGAATGTTTTAGGACCAATAAAAGAATTGCTAACTCTATCCATCTAACCATCTATTGGTGCAGCATCTGTGCTTGGCACAGAGTGGGCATCTAATAAATATTTTTGTATAAATACATAAGTAAGCTAATGTACACCTTTTCATTTGAACATAATTACACACACACACACATACACACACAACTATTCTTCCCTCCTCTCCTCTATTCACCATGATGACCTTAACACATAGCAAAACACCAAAAATAATTAGAGAAATCAAAGACTTACCAAAGATATTTTGGTGATTCACAAATATGTGATAAGTTATTTGCCCAAATAAGCTTTATTTGTAATAATATCTGTAAAAAATATAGTTGAAGGCCAGGCATGATGGTTCACACCTGTAACCCCAGCACTTTGGGAGGCCAAGGCGGGCAGATCACTTGAGGCCAAAAGTTCAAGACTAGCCTGGCCAATGTGGCAAAACCCATCTCTACTAAAAATATATAAATTACCCAGGAGTGGTGGCACACACCTATAATTCCAGCTGCTTGGGAGGGGCTGAGGAAGGAGAATTGCTTGAACCTGGAGATAGAGGTTGCAGTGAGTTGAGATCACACCACTGTACTCCAGCCTAAGCAACAGAATGAGACTCTGTCTCAAAAAAAAAAGAAAAAAAAAGAAATGTCGTTCAAAAATTTTCAATATTCTTTTATGTGAATTGCTTCTGCATGCAGATTCATAAAATCTAAGATTGGGTTAGATCTAAGATTGGATGCACATCATAATTAAAAAATGAATTCACAACTTCTAACATGGGAAATGTTGATGTCTCTCATGCCTTCTCTTATTAAATTGGAAAATATAAATTTTATCAGAACTCCAGTGAGTCATATCTTTATGGCATTTATATTGTTCATAATAGATGTTATTTATTATGATCCCAAATTACTCAATAACTATAGATAAATATAATGAATGAATGAATCAGGTATTTTACATTTAGATAAACTGTAATTTAACCATAGCTCTTGCATCACTGTTCAGAGTTGGGGTAGATGGGAGTCTTCTAAAAAAGAGAAGCTTCTGAGATGTTCCTGCAGAATTGGACTTAAAAGCTAGCCTCTTTGAAAAATTTGCTTAGGAACCTAAAACATAAATTTAATCCTATTGTGTTTTTATTTTTTTTCTGAGACGCAGTCTTGCTCTGTTGCCCAGGCTGGAGTACAGCGGCGTGATCTTGGCTCACTGAAATCTCCATCTCCTGGGTTCAAGTGATTCTCCTGCCTCAGCCTCTCAAGTAGCTAGCACTATAGGTGTGTACCACTGCACCTGGCTATTTTATTTTATTTTTAGTAGAGATAGGGTTTTGGCGTGTTAGCCAGGCTGGTCTTGAACTCCTGACCTCAGATGATCCACCTGCCTTGGCCTCCCAAAATGCTGGGATTACAAGTGTGAGCCACTGTGCCTGGCCAACTTAACCCTATTGATATAGAATTTTTTTGAGTTTGTTTTTTTGTCTTTTTTGGTATGTAATTTCCCTTACACGCTACAGGAGTTAGAAAAGCTATAAAAATTAACATTAGCTTATTAATCCAAAGTAAACGACAACAAAAATTGTATTCCTTAAAGCATCTTAACAGTTGAAATATAATCTCTGGCATCAACATTTCTCAGAACATCTAGGCTAAGATGCATCTTATGATTCTCATTAACTTCAGCTCCATAGACAGAATTTTAAAGAAAACAAAGCCTGTCTCCTTTCTACATCTTTTTCATCTTCCCATTCCCAACCATTTGAGCTTCTGTGAGTCCTATGTTGTTTTAAAGCCACACTGGCCCTATCAGTAGCTTCTGGTGCAGCACAATTTGGGGTCAGCCATGAGAAGGTGAAGCAGAGTAATTTACATTAAAGAAAAAAATCAGCCAGCCGCCATGGTTCACGCCTATAATCCCAGCACTTTGGGAGGCGTAGGCGGGTGGATTACGAGGTCAAGAGATCGAGACCATCCTGGCCAACATGGTGAAACCCTGTCTCTAAAAATAAAAAAGAAAGAAAGAAAGAAAACAGAATTTTCTGAGATAATAATGTCTGAGAATAATTTCCAGTGGTTAGAGTTGAAGCACTGCTATGATACCTAGGAGTTAACGTCTTTCTTTACAAACCAGACTCAGGACTACCAATTAATAGATATGCATAACATAAATCTTTTTCCAACCTTATATTGATAAAAAAAGGAAGGGAAAAGTTTGGAAGGAAAGAAAAGGGAGGACTACATGCTATCCTAATTGATTCCAAACTATAGGTGACCCTTAAACAACACTGGGTTAAGGGCACTGAACCCTCACCTGTTGAAAATCCTCATATACGATCCAAGACAGCCAAATAGGAACAGCTCCGGAGTGCAGTTACCAGCAAGAACAATGCAGAGGGTGAGTGCCCACCGCATTTCCAAACAATTTTTCAGTGTCCACAGACCAGGAGATTCCCAGGCCGAAAAGCGCCACGAGTTTTCAGCATGGCGGTTTCAGCCAGTGCCAGCTTGGTGCACAGAAACTTAAACAAATCTGCGTGGCTATTTCAACTGGCACCTGGAATGCCTAGGAGACAGAGCCACCCATTCAACTGAAAGGGAGGGGGCTGAGACAGGGAGCTAGGCGATCTGGCTTGGCAGGTACCACCCCCACAAAATAAGCAATCTGAAATGCTCTGGATTGACAGTTTCCTAGCAAGTGCAGCTGGACCCAGGATGGTCCAGCTCAGTGGGGGGAAAGGCGACCACCACTACTGAGGCAGTCCGCCACTACCGAGGCAGTTTACAGAGCAGCTGGGCAGAGCCCATGGCAGCTCAGCAATGCCTCTGCTGGTAGACTATAACTAGACTACTCAGTGTGGAGCAGGTCATCTATGAAAAAAGGCAGCAGCATGACAGGAATTTATAAATAAAGCTGACCTTCTTAGGACCGAGCACCTGGGAAATGAGGCTGTTATGAGTTCTGCTGCAGCAGACTTAAAAGTACCTGCCCAGCAGCTCTGCACAGAATAATGGAGGTCCCAGCATAGCACTTGAGCTCCTTAAGGGACAGACTGTCTCCTCAAGCAGCTCCCCAACCCCCGTATATCCAAAGAGACACCTCATAAAGGAGAGCTCAGGCCAACATCTGGCAGGTACCCTTCTGGGAAGAAGACAACAGAAGAAGAAACTGGCAGCAACCCTTACTGTTCTGCAGCCCCCGTGGGTGATCCCCAGGCAAGCAGGGTCTGGAGTGGACTTCCAGCAGTCCTGCAGCAGAGTGGCTTGACTGTTACAAGGAAAACTAAGAAACAGAAAGAAATAACGTCATCATCAACAAAATGGATGTCCACTCAGAGAACCCATCTGAAAGTCATCAACTACAAAGACCACGGTTAGATAAAGCCACTAAGATGGGAAGAAACCAGTGCAAAAAGGATGAAAACACCAAAAACCAGAATGCCTCTCCTCCTCCAAAGGATCACAACTCCTCACCAGCTAAGGATCAGAGATGGATAGAGAATGAATCTGATGAATTGACAGAAACAGGCTTCAGAAGATGAGTAATAACAAACTTATCAGAGCTAAAAGAACATGTGCTAACCCAATGCAAAGAAACTAAGAACTTAGAAAAAGGTTAGATGAGATTCTAACTAGAATAAACAGCTTAGAGAAGAATATAAACGACTTGATGGAGCTGAAAAACACAGCACAAGAACTTCACGAAGCATACACAAGTTTCAATAGCCAAATTGACCAAGCAGAAGAAAGGATATTAGAGATTGAAGGTCAATTCAATGAAATAAAACAGGAAGGCAAGAATAGAGAAAGAAGAGTGAAAAGAAATGAACAAAGCCTCCAAGAAATATGGGACTATGTGATAAGACCTAATCTACATTTGATAGGTGTACCTGAATGTGACAGAGAGAATGAATCCAAGCTGGAAAACACTCTTCAGGATATTATCCAGGAGAACTTCCCCATCCTAGCAATTTATCAAGTGATCCAAAAGGCTGCCAGTTTTGAGTGGGGTCCAGAATAGAAGAAGGCTCTGCAACAGGTCCAGGTTGCTATGCAAGCTGCTCTGTCAGTTGGGCCATATGATCCAGCAGATCCAATAATGCTTGAGGTGTCAGTGGCAGATAGAGATACTGCTTGGAGCCTTTGGCAGGCTCTCATAGGTGAATCACAGTGGAGGTTTCCAAGATTTTGGAGCAAGGTCCTGCCATCTTCTGCAGATAACTACTCTCCTTTTGAGAGAGAGCTCTTGGCCTGTTTCTGGGCTTTTGTGGAAACTGAACATTTGACTATGGGTCATGAAGTCACTGTGTGACCTGGACTGCCTATCATGAAATGAGTGCTTTCTGACCCATCTAACCATAAAGTACATCATGCACAGCAGCATTCCATCATCAAATGCATGTGGCATATATGTGATCAGGCTTGAGCAGGTCCTAAAGGCACAAGTAAGTTACATAAGGAAGTGGCTCAAATGCCCATGGTCTCCACTCCTGCTACCCTGCCTTCTCTCCCCCAGCCTGTGCCAATGTCCACATGGGGAGTTCCCTATGATCAGTTGACAGAGGAAGAGAAGACTAGGGCCTGGTTCACAAATGGTTCCGCATGATATGCAGGCACCACCTGAAAGTGGATAGCTGCAGCACTATAGCCCCTTTCTGGGACATCTCTGAAGGACAGCACTGAAGAGAAATTTTCCCAGTGGGCAGAACACCAAGTAGTGCACCTGGCTGTGCACTTTGGAAGAGGCGCCTTCCCCAAATGGGAATAGACCTCTCTGAGTGGTCAAAAACTGGGAAGATATTTGTATCCCATGTGAGTGCTCACTATTGGGTAACTTCAGCAGAGGAGAACTTTAATAATCAAGTGGATAAGATGGCCCATTCTGTGGACACCACTCAGCCTCTTTCCCCAGCCACTCCTGTTATCGCCTAATAGGCCCATGAAAAAAGTGGCCATGGTAGCAGGGATGGAGGTTACTCATGAGCTCACCAACATGAACTTCCACTCACCAAGGCTGACCTGGTTCTGGCAACTGCTGAGTGTCCAGTTTGCCAGCAGCAGAGAGTACACTGAGCCCTTGATATGGCACCATTCCTTAGCTACCTGGTGGCAGGTTGATTATACTGGACCTTTTCCATCACAGGAAGGGCAGAGGTTTGTGCTCACTGGAATAGACAATTACTTTGGATATGGTTTTGCCTCTATGCAATGCTTCTGCCATGACTACCATCTGTGGACTCATGAAACACCTTGTCCGGTGTCATAGTATTCCACACAGCATTGCCTCTGACCAAGGCACTCAATTTATGGCTAAACAAGTGCAGCAAATGAGCTTGTGCTCATGGAATTCACTGGTGTTATCATGGTCCCCATCATTCTGAAGCAGCTGGATTGATAGAACAGTGAAATGGTGTTTTGAAGTCACAATTATAATGCCAACTAGGTGACAATACTTAGCAGACCTGGGGAAAAGTTCTCCAGAAGGCCGTGTATGCTTTGAATTAGCATCCAATATATGGCACTGTTTCTCCCATAGCCAGGATTCACGGGTTCAGGAGTAAAGGGGTGGAAGTGGAAGTGAGACCACTCACCATCACACCTAGTGATCCACTAGCAAAATTTTTGCTTCCTGTTTCCAAGACATTACATTCTGCTGGACTAAAGGTCTTAGTTCCAGAGGGAGGAGTGCTGCCACCAGGAGACACAACAACAATCCCATTAAACTAGAAGTTAAGATTGCCACCTGGACACTTTGGGCTCTTCCTACCTTTAAGTGCACAGGATAAGAAGGGAGTTATAGTGTTGGCCATGGTGATTGACCCAGACTACTATTCCATAATGAAGGTAAGTAAGAGTATGCATGGAAAATGGGAGATCCATTAGGGTAACTCAGTATTACCATGCCCTGTAATTAAAATGGGAAACTACAACAGCCCAATCCAGGCAAGACTACAAATGGTCCAGACCCTTCAGAAATGAAGGTTTGGGTCTCTCTATCAGGGAAAAAAACCACGACCCGCTGAGGCGCTTGCTGAAAACAAAGGGAGTCAAGAATGGGTAGTAGAAGGTAGTCATCAATACCAGCTAAGACCACATGACTAGATGCAAAAATGGGGACTATAATTGTCATGAGTATTTCCTCCTTCTTTTGTTAAAAACATGTTTGTGCATGTATACACTTGTACTAGGAAAATGTCTTCATTTTATTTCCTTTCTCCTTTATCATGTAATGTAAGATTTATTGACTTCACATCAGCATTTAAGTATTGTTAACTTTATGTAATAGTATTTGGGTTGGGGATTGGTGTGTTTCTGGTGGTACGAAGGACAGTTTTATTATGTTAGGCATAATTATGACCTCTTCATTGTCTTTATTTGAAGATTATGTACAATCTTAGGAGATTTGTATGGCTTTAAGCTGACCAGGGGTAGATATGTGATGTTTAATACTGTCAACTTGATTGGATTGAAGGATATAAAATACTGATCCTGGATGTGTCTGTGAGGGTGTTGCCAAAAGAGATTAACATTTGAGTCAGCGGGCTTCGGAAGGCAGATCCATCTTTAATCCGGAGGACACAGTTCTGAGATAACTGCCTATTCTCAACTTTGTTCCTGACAACTTTTGTGTTCTTAACTTTTTATGTCTAAATTTTCATATAAAATTCTAATTAATATTATCATTCCTCTACAAAATTAAGTAAGGCTTTTACATTAGATTTGAATGAAGTCAGTCTTGACTAGGATTGTATTGAAATCCCACCTACATTGCCTTTGAAAAGCTTTGACAACTGTGAATATTATGTTTACAAATTATTATCAACAAGGGAGCAGATTTTGAGCCATGTTCTAGAATTCATGTGATAAAGTCACTATCAATAACAATGCTGAGGCTACATCTCAGGGAAAGGGACAAATAAAAAATATTTTTCAGTTCTATGGTGATAACCTTCTCGGCTTTTACATTAACTTAATGACTTAATGGTTCCTTACTAATTAATGTCTCCATTTCTCCACTAAATATTTCTACAATATTTATATATAAACAGTCTATATACATTTATTTCAAAAAATAAAAAGTATATAAACTTGCTGCAGCCAACTTTTTTCTATTCCTTCACCTGTATTGTATCAGGTCATCTGGAGCATCCAAAAAAAAAAAGTTAAAAAGCACAGATGCATAAAGAAATTCTCTATTTTCCCCAAAACCTATGTGCACAAATCTGTTGACATAGTTGGCCTTATGTGTTAGATTTAGTTTCATTCCAGTAAACAAATTCTCTCAGTAAAGGGACAATTTACGGCTTAAAATAGTAGCTTTACACCATTCACCTTAAGCGTCAATACTTTAGTCCGTGAATATTTAGGAAAGAAAGTGATCTCCAAACATATTCTGATTTAATATAAAAAATGTTAATGTTACTTGACCCCAAATATTAGAGTTATGTACATTATTGTTATATAGACCCCGAACCAGTAGAATTGGAACTATCAGGAACTTGTTAGAAATATAAGATCTCTGACTCCATCTCAGACCTACTAAATCACAATCTACGTTTCACAAGATCACCATTTGATTTGTAAATCCATTAAAGTTTGAAAAGCACTGCTATACTTGCATCCTTAACTCAGTGGCTAATCTCTTGGTGTTTTACTTTAGATAAACTATGCTTCTTTTACCCTAAAAAAGGCAATCACTTTCATCATTGCAAAATAATCTTAGTGTTGATCTGATTTCTGTGATGACAATGATAGGCAAAGTTTCAGGTGGGTGAGAGAAGTGATATGGAAAACCATTCAAGAAAGCAGTGATTTTTCTTTCCTGAAAACGTGCTCCTGATCTCTTGACTGAGAATTATCAGACACTGTATATGACTATACAGTACTTCAAATGCAACTTCTTAATGATTCTTTTAAAGATTAAATTTTTTCAGAATTTACTCAAACCCTAATTTAAAACCAGTTTTCATTTTTCTGATGGAAAGGTTGCATGTAGTTGTGGAAAACCACAGTTGTAATAATAGAAATTTGGATCCACAAAGTATGCTAGTCAGTCCATCCATCTCCTGTTGCATTTTACAAGAAGCAATTTGCAAAAATTTTTAGAATTCATTATTTATCCTCTATGTAAAAAATGCCCTGCCAGCTCTCAAAATGAATTTATTATAAAATATTACATATATAAAATACAATTGTTTAATTAGATTTATTTTTAAAATATAAGGGAAATAAAATAGGTGTATCAACCACCTCAGCTGTGTTACTAAAATTGACAATTAAGTTAGAATCTTCACTTCATTAAGTTCAAGGAAAAGGAAATTAAGGTTAAAAAAAGGGGAAAATAGATTACATAGCATGTTAGCATTTTCAATACCATGTATTGAATCCTCATTGAGGACATTAATAACCAAATAGTTCATTTTGCTTTTTAAAACCTTATATGTATGATTAAAAAAAAAATCTAGCCAGGCATGGTGACGCACACATGTAATTCCTGTAATTCCAACTACGAGGGTGGCTGAAGTGGGAGGATTGCTTAAGCCCAGCAAGTTGAGGCTGCAATGAGTCATGATTATGCCACTGCACTCCAGTCTAGGCAACAGAGTGAGATTTTTTTCTCAAAATAAATAAATAAATAAAATAAATAAATAAATAAATAAATACAAATCACGTATAGATGATCAATTTGAACCAGATTTTTTATCTCAAGAGTTACATTTCTACAGTAAATGAAAGATGGTTAGATTGGGGTCAGTATCATACTAATTTATTGAATTAGAATAATACTATTCCGCTGAATAAAGTTTAATATATATTTAAAAAAACCTATTGGCTAAATGAATGAAAATAATAAGAGCAAAGATATAATTGAATTTTTTAAAAAAAAGACAAAACAAAATACTGGGTTATTGATTTCAACTAACACCTTGACAATTGACTTTGAAGTTCAAATCTATGGGGTGTATGCAAAGAATGGTGAATAGATATTACCAATTTTAGTCACGGAAGAAGTGGAAATCAGTATGCCAGTGCAAAAAAATAAACTCAGTAACTTTCAGTAGCCCTTCAGTTATTCATAGGAAAGGCATATAGTTAGAAAAAGTTTGTCTAATCTGGGAAAACCTGTGTGTGTGTGTGTTGAGAGATAGGAATTAGATGGAGAGACCTTTCTTGCTATAGAATAAGAAGAAGCTGGAGCTTGTGGAATTTCCTAACTTAGAGACTTAGAGATAACTTTAATAGATGGATAAACTATAATCTGTCCAGATGTCTGAAATCAGTTTTGTTTTGTTTTTTTTAAAGTAAAACTTGTGAAAGATACTCCATGACAGGCAGGGACAGTTCTAAAGGAACCACACAACTGGGGAATGATTTAGCACTGGCAGATACTCTATCTCAATTCCTTTTCTCCCAAATCTTTACCAATAGAAGTCATTGCCCTTTGTGGGCAGAGGGCAGCCCTGTGGACAGCACGCTGAGCACGCGTCGCCTCCCCACCATCAGCTTTATCTCCAGCCTCTCCCTGGCCTTGCTCCAATGCTCCCTTTTTTCTTGGGCATGCTAGACCAAGAGAAATGGCTGATCATTCTGCCCTTATCTAAACTTGAAAAACCACTATGGAGATAAAATTCTCTTATCTTTGGTGTCTATATTCACCAAGTTAGCTAAAGAGCTAAATAATCTATACTTTGTTTTGCAGAACACTAATAAAAGGCTATCATTTTCCAGTCTGCCTACATTTATACACTTCCACCGGAGGGAGAAAAAAGTAACTGTGCTGTAGCTTACTGAGCACTTGCAGAGATAAGTGCTTTTCTTTTATTACTTTATTTACTACCTCCTTAAAGCAATCTGTGAGGTATGCAGTATCATTGCCTTTAACAAAAGTGTAAACTTAGGTACAGATAGATTAAATAACTTACCCAAGATCTTAAAATCTGTAAATGGTGGAACCTAGTTTCAAAATTTAGGTACATCTGAGCCCTAAGCCTGTGATCTTAACCTCCACACTATATAGCGTCCCATAAATAAACTTCACAAAGTTTCATTATGAATGATTTTTTATGTAAAATAGCTATTCATGAAGCTTTTCTTCCTATAAATAAGGCATAATTTCCAAATGACATGTTTGCTGGCAGCAGGCTCAGAGCTTAGAAAGATATTTAATCAGACACCACTCATCCTTACCAATAGTTTGGCATTTCTGAATACTATTTTCCCAAAAATATGTGTGTAAAATATCCTTTTTGTTCTGTCCCAATTTTTAAATGTTTTTTTCTGATTTTGATTGATGTCAAAACATATATTATGATTATGTACAGAAGCATCAAAATATAATATATTTTAGAATAACCAAAGACTGAAAATTCTGAACTTTGTCAGAGACTATGGATAGCAAATATTTGAAGATCACTTTTTTGAACTTGAAGAAAATTGGTTTCTAGTTATTAACTAAATTGGTTCTGTTGATTAAAAATATGATTATCTTCACTGTTTTCTTTCATTGCTGTCCCCTTATTCCTTATTCCTTTTTATTTCATTTTTTCTGTAATAATGAAATATCAATAACTTATTTATATTATCTGCTTTGTGAAACATAAGCTGGCCTAGAATGACAACCTCCTCTTCCACATCTGCATATTCTCTCCCAGCCCTTAGTCTAAGATCATGTTAAAACAGGGACATATTAAGCTTTCATTTGATAATGTGCTTTAACCAACTTGTTTTTACATTACACTATTACATTTATAAATACATGTATTATTTCACAAATTTAAGACATGGAGATGAAATCAAGTCACCTCTGACAGCCACCCTCAACTTTTAGTCCTACCATCCGCATAGGTGACTATCTCTATCATGATTTAATATATTTAATTCCCACCCTTTGTTAATGCTTTTACACATACATCACATGAATCTAGAAATATTATATAACATTGCTTTTTATATGGCTATGATTTTACACACTGTAATACAACATCCTAGAATTTAGCTTTATTTTTGCCAAATATAGGTACGATTTATTCTTTTTTTTTTTTTTTTTCATTGCATTTTAGGTTTTGGGGTACATGTGAAGAACATACAATATTGTTGCATAGGTACACACGTGGCAGTGTAATTCTTTTAAATTGTTGTATAGTATTTCATAGGATAAAAATATTAAGATTTATTTAACTGTTCCCATATACAGAAATATGTAAGTTCTCTCCAGGACTTTATTATTACAAACATTGCTGCAACATCCTTTTTTAATGAATCCTTATATACTCTAGGAGAGATACTGAGAAGTAAAATTTCTAGGTTGTGACATACATCTTAGTTGAAGAGATATTCCTGTTCTAGGAAGTTATATTAGGGTCATAAAGGCTCAGCACTAAAGTAACAACCTCTTCAATCCCTAGTCAACAGTTATAGGAAGTCTATCAGTTTGGCAGCAGTTGTATTTTTCTGATGGAAAACACACTGCAGTGGAAATCAAAAGAATCGGAGACTAACCCTTTCTGCTGCTGATAGGAAGTTCTGCAGCCTCTACAAGTTTCTGTTTCTTTGTCAGCAGTAATTAGAAGAAAGGACTAGATTATTTCTCAGAAATTTTTAGATCTACATGATGTATTTCTGTTCTTTAAGTTACTCGTTCACTGAACAAGAACATACAAGGCATATACAAGAGTCTACAATGGGAGAGAGATCCAAGATGGCCGATCACTAGCAGCTCAGGATTGCAGCTCCCAGTAAAAGCGCAGAGAGCCAGTGGACGCCACACTTACCGATAAATTTTTGCTGCCCACGGACCAGGACATTCCCAGCGGAGGAGCCCCACGGGTCACCAGCGTGACCCTTTCGGTTGGCGCGGCTTTTTTGCCGGCGCCTCGGCTCGGCGGCTCTTGGTGCAGAGTAAACGGGACTGAGTCTCCTTTTGGATGATGTCTGGCGCTCTGGGAAGTCAGAGCAGTCCATCCAGCTGACTGAAAAAGGGACTGAGAAGCCAGACCGGAGACCCCCGGGCAGAAAAGCACCACGAATATCAACGCTGCTGTTTTAGCTAGCGTTGCGAGTCGCGCAGTGAAAGGTACATGGATCCCGGAGCTGGGAATTAACAAGCTGGACATCCACTCAGAGACCTAATTTTAAAGTGGGTAATTACAAAGACGATAGATGGATAAAACCATAAAGATGCCAAGAAGCCACCGTAAAAAAACTGAGAACACTCAAAATCAGAAAGTCTCTCCTACAGAGGACGCTAGTTCCTCATCAGTAACGGAGCAAGGCTTGATGGAAAACGAGTGTGAAGAATCATCAGAACTAGGCTTCAGAAGGTGGATAATAAGAAACTTCTGTGAGCTAAAAGAATA
>PVKP010023007.1:0-36850 GCA_004027715.1 Plecturocebus donacophilus | reverse complement strand
CAATTAGAACACGAGCAATAGATATGAAGGGACACTTCACAGAAGAAGATACACATATGGATGTGAGCACATGAAAAGATGCTCAACATATTAACCACTGGAGAAATACAAATTAAAACCATAATGAGACACCGCTACACACCTGTCAGAATGGCTAAAATTAAAAAATAGCGACTGGCTAGGATACAGAGAAACTGGATCATTTATACATTGCTGGCATGTGACAGAGTACAGCCATTCTAGAAAACAGTTTGACATTTTCTTTAAAAACTAAACATTTGGCTGGGCACAGTAGCTCACTCCTGTAATTCTAGCACTTTGGGAGGCCAAGGTGGGCTGATGACAGGAGGTCAGGAGTTTAAGGCCAGCCTGACTAACATGGCGAAACCCCATCTCTACTAAAAATTCAGAAATTAGCTAGGCCTAGTGGTGCATGCTTGTAATCCCAGCTACTCGGGAGGCTGAGGCAGGAGAATGGCTTGAACCTGTCAAGTGGAGGTTACAGTGAGCCAAGATTACACCACTGCACTTCAGCCTGGGCAACAGAGTGAGAGACTGTCTAAAACAATAACAACAACAACAACAACGAATAAACATGGACCACTATATGACACAATTACCCTCCTTGGCATTGATTCCAAAGGGATGAAAACTTACGTTCATGCAAAAACCTGTACATGACTGTTTATAGCATCTTTATTCATAATAGCCAAAAACTGGAAACAGCCCAGATGTCCTTCAGTGGGTGAGTATTTAAACAGACTAATACATCCACACCGTGGAATACTACTCAATAGTAATAAGGGATAGACTACTGGTACACACAGCAATCTGGATGAATCTCCAGAGAATTATGCTGAGTGAGAAAAAAAGCCAGTTTCAAATGTTTACATACTGTATGATTCCATTTATGTTAATATAACATTCTTGAAATGACAAAATTATAGAAATGGGAAGGGGTTGTGTTTTCCAGGGGTTAAGAAGGGGCCGGGGGATGGGAAGGAAGTGGTCATAACTATAAAAGGGCAACATAAGGGATCCTTATGAGCGAAATGTTCTGTGTCTTGACTGTGTCAATGTCAATATCCAGGTTGAGATACAGTACAGCATTTTGGAAGATGTTGCCATTGGGGAAAACTGGATGTACAGTATACTGATTTCTCTGTTACCTTTTACAGCTTCATAGGAATGAGCAATTACCCGTAATAAAGATTTACATTTTTTTAAATGAAGGAGAAATAAAGTCATTGCAGATTAACAAAGACAGCGAAGCTGCTAGCAGATCTGCCGTACTAAGAAATACTAAGCAGTTTTTGTAAAGTGAAAGGGAATGGCACTAGGTGATACTTCAGTTAGATACCAGCAGAACTGACAAGTAGGAAATATGGTAAATAGGTAAGTAGACAAGACTGCATTTATATTTTCACTTAATTCTTTCTAAAAACATAAGATTGTTTAAAGCAATAATGGTCACACTGTGTTGTTACGTTATTCATATATATAACTATATGACAGTAATACTATGCATTTTGTTTGGTTGATATGCCTTCATCAAGGCTATGAAGAGTCTAAAATATTATCCTGTTTGCAAGCTCAAGGCCACTACAGTATCATGGATGCTGGCAGAAGACATAAAGTTTCTGTGTCAGAGTCACAGGATTTTTCTCATCACAGCACAGCAAGCAACATGTGCTTCGTGTTCACATTACTTCCCCTTCTTCCCCAAGTCCCATAAGGATGGCACAGTAGGTCTTTGTCACAGCCGGGGAGTCCTGAGCTTAGGAGACTTCCAGTCTTAAAAAGAGGTTTATAATAAACATCCCCAACATTTGACATTATTGTTCTGGCTGGGAAACAAATCTGCCCTCTGTCAGACTGTTACACAAACTTCCTTCAAAAGATAATCCAGGACAAAAACGGCCACAAAGCATATAGAATTGCCCCCTGCCACCACCATGACCAGAGAATATTTTAAGTCTCTCAATTTATAATGTCTCCTTTCTTTTTCCCCCCTTGCTATTTATTTGTTGAAAACATGTCTGATCTGTTTTTATTTTTATTTATTTATTTATTTGTTTAGATGAAGTCTTGCTCTGTCACCCAGGCTGGAGTGCAGTGGTGCAATCTTGGCTCTGTAGCCTCCGCCTCCTGGGTTCAAGCAGTTCTTCCTCAGCCTCCCCAGTAACTGGGATTACAGGTGTGTGCCACCACGACTGGCTGATGTTTGTAATCTTAGTAGACAGGGTTTTACCATGTTTGCCAGGATGGTCTTGAACTCCTGACCTCTAGTGATCTGCCTGCCTTGGCGTCTCAAAGTGCTGGGGTTACAGGCATGAGCCACTGCGCCCAGCCCTGATCCCTTTTTAAAAGAATTTCCCATGGTCTGAGTTTTGTTCATTGCATCTTTGTGGAATCATTTTAGTATATTCTTCTATCCCCTGTATTTCCTACAGTCTTTTATTTAGATTTAAAGTCTTAATTATATTTAGGCTTTAGGTAGGATGTGTGTGTGTGCACGCGCGCATGAGTGTGTATGTGTGTGTGTGTGTGTGTGGAGAAGAGTAAAAATACTTCATAGGACTGTGTACATTCTTTATATCACGTCAGGAGGCATATTATGCATGGGTCTTATTGTGACACTGATAAGATGATAAGATTATTTTTGTTAGTAAGATTGGTTAGTATTTAAGTAGGCATTGTCAGTCTGAAACATTCGTTAAAAGGTTCTTCATCATCCTTTCACTCACCGATTTTAGCAGCCATTGATACTCATTGCCTAGATTCAGTTCTTTAGGAGGGTTGGTTTGTTTTCTGAGACAGGGTCTCTCATTCTGTTGTCTGGACTGCAGTGCTGTGTCACAGTCACCGCTCGCTGCAACCTCCACCTCCCAGGCTCAAGTGATTCTCCTGCCTCAGCCTCCCGAGTAGCTGGGACTACAGGCATGTACCACCACGCCTGGCTAATTTTTGTATTTTTTGTAGAGATGAGGTTTCACCATGTTGCCCAGGCTGGTCTTCAACTCCTGGGCTCAAGCAGTCTTCCCACTTTGGCCTCCCAGAGTGCTGGGATGACAGGCATAAGCCACTGCACCTGGCCGAGATTTTTGTAATAGTGATATTTAAGTGATATTCTATTACTCTTTCTGCATTAATTATCTGGAATTCCTCTATAAAGAACGTTCACTCATAACTCTTCTATTTTCTGAGGCATAGTTTGTGTAAGGAAGTCAGAATAAATGCTTGATGCTGTTATTTTCTTAGTAAAAACGATAGTAAAGTATACACATACAGAAGTGCCTCATTCTTTTTAATGGGTGCTTAGCAGTTCATACTATGGATTATGTAAATAACATGTTTATTATTTGTTTTAAATGTTTTTATTTCCATTGGTTGTTGGGAAATAGGTGGTGTTTGTTTACATGAGTAAGTTCTTTAGTGGTGATGTGTGAGATTCTGGTGCACCATATTTGTGGTCTTTTATCCCTCACCCCCTTCCCACCCTTTCCCCGTGGGTCTCCAAAGTCCATTGTGCCGTTCTTATGACTTTTCATCCTCATAGCATAGCTCCTACTTATGAGTGAGAACAGACGATGTTTGCTTTTCCATTCCTGAGTTCCTTCACTTAGAAGTCTTCAGTCCGATCCAGGCCGCTAATAGTGCCTTTTGACTGTTTGCTCAGTGATGGAAATTTGTCACACTCTCTGTCCCTTCTGTTGCTTTCCTTGTCAATGTATTGGGCATGACAAGGAGGGAAAGGGAATTGTCTCTTGACTTCACAGAGTGCAGTCGTTGTGCTGTGAAAAATGTCCTGGCAGCCCTGAGCAGGCTGGTCACCCCTCTTCCTTACGGACTCATTCCTCCTCCAGACAAGCCAGTCTCACTGGTATGTGGTTTGTGGCATCTCCAGTGGATTTGTCTCATTGTTAAAGACTTACATGTCTTCCTAGGTGTTTAAAACAGGGGTAGATTTCTCTGCACTAACACTGAGTGTTGCTTCTTTATCTCTTTTCCCGGGAACTTTACCTGTACCTTGGCCTTTTGAGGTTATTGGGAGTGACATTAGAAACCTGTGTGTTTTGCCGTTCCTTGCAACCATGCAAGCATTAGAAATGTGTTAATATTTCGGTATCTATGGAACTAGAGTAGCTGTGGGCAATAGTACCTTTGGAGACAGCATTCAGGGTAATGCCTGCCTGGTTATAGGCAGAGTCCATGTGTTCCATGTGTTTTTCCACTGAGACATTTTTTTTCTTTCCAACTTTTAAGTGCAAAGGGTGCATGTGCAGGTTTGTTACATGGGTAAATTGTGTGCCGTGGGGTTTGGTGTACAGATAATTTTGTCACCCAGGTAATCAGCCTAATACTCAGTAGGTAGTTTTTCAGTCCTCATCCGCCTCCCACCCTCCACCCTCCACCCTCAAAGAGACCCCAGTGTCTATTGTCTTCTTTGTGTCCCTGTGTACTCAGTGTTCAGCTCCCATTTATAAGTGAGAACATGCAGTATTTGGTTTTCTGCTCTTGCATTAATTCACATAGAATAATAATGGCCTCCAGCTCTATCCATGTTGCTGCAAAGAACATGATTTGATGGGTATATATCACATTTTCCTTATCCAGTTCACTGCTGATGGGCGTCTAGGTTAATTCCAAGTGGAGTCTTGTGCGTCCCTGAGACTCTTGAGCACCAGAAGTGGAGGTGGTAGAGCCCACAGCCTCTTTCTGCTCAGGTATACAGGCAAACAGATGAGGTATTTAAACACCACCACCAATAGCCACTTAAGTTGTTTTCCCCTGCAGTAATAAACTTGATCATGAGACAGTGTTAATTTTGATGTATTAATGTTTTCTTTCACAGACTGGAATGGAGACATCCCTCTTCCCCAGCTCTCTGGATTAGTCTGCTAGGGCTGCATAACAACCTACCACATGCTTAATGCCTTTAAACAACAAAAATGTGTCCTCTCACAGTTCTGGAGGCTAGCAGTCTGAAATTAAGGTGCCGTCCGGGGCACACCCCATCTGTAGTCTCCAAGGGAGGATCGTTCCTGGTGGCTTCTGGGAATCCTTCGCATTCCTTGGCTTCTGGCTGTGTCACTCCAGTCCCTGCCTCCATCACCCGTAGACATCTCTATGTTTCTCTGTGCACCCTCTCCTCATCTTATAGGGACATCAGTCATTGGATTTGGAGCCCACTCTAATCCAATATGGCCTTATATTAATTACAAAAATTACAAGGCTGCAAAGTTCCTATTTTGAATCAGGTCAGACACGGGGGCTATGAGTGAACATGAATTTTGGGAACACTCTTCAACCCACTATACCCTCCTAGTAATTTTTCTATTTTTTGGCAAAGTGGCAAACATTTCAAACAGTTTTAGCTAATCATCATGTTGTTTGCTAGCAAAAAAGAGTTTTATTTATAAGAACCAGCTGAGTAGTCACCTAAATTGAGGACTGTGTTAGGGGCTACGGTTGTGTCAGCCTCGGATGACTGTCATTAGTACTCGTGTCACTCTGAATAAGTTTCGTCGTTATTGATTGCAGACTTAGTTCATTGAAATTGATGATGAAAGGAAACTATTTTGTTCCCATGCCTTCCCATTGGCAAATCAGCTCCTTCTTGTTCCTAGATATACTTGAGGAGTCTAAATTACATGCTGGCAGATACTGTGAGAGATTTGAGTCACAATTTAAACTGTCATTTGATACATTGTAACACAGCATGCAGAGAACCACCTAAAGCAGTGTAATGCAAGAATTGACAGGCAAGAAACAGTATAGGAGAGTGTGGCCATTGTATGAGAGACTTCCACAGTTGTAAATGCTTTCATTGATGCTACGGTGAATTCTTGGTAATCGTCTTTTATAGAATAATAAACTCACTCAGAATGTTTGTCAGATTCTAGATATTCCTGGGGAGAAAACTGCTGCCAGCCATTATTTTGACATTCAGCTTTTCACATTTGCAGTGTGCCTGTTTATAATGAATAAAAGTTTATTAATGTAATATTAAGCATTTAAGGCTTTGGAAATATTGTAGCCCTGCAGATGAAGGAGGAATAGCCGATGGCTTTGTCCGTTTGTAAGCACAGACAGTTCCCTACTTACAATGGTTTGACTTAAGATTTTTCTAATTTACAGTTGTGCAAAAGTGATATGCCTTCGGGAGAATTGTGCTTTAAGTATCCATACAACCATTCTGTTTTCCACTTTCAATTCAGTATTAATTTACATGATATATTCAACACTTTATTGTAAAACAGGCCTTGTGTTAGATGATTTGCCCAATTACAGACTAACGTAAGTGTGCCGAACATGTTTAAGGTAGGCTAGGCTAAGCTGTGATGTTGGGTAGGTTAGGTGTATTAAATGTTCTACTTATGATGGATTCATCAGGACAAGACCTATGCTAAGGAGCATCTGTACCTGGAAATGTTTAGAAGATAATGTGCACTTCTGCCCACATGGTTTACATTTGCAAGAAAGTACATCAGTGATGCTTGGAGAAAATGTGATTCTTTTAATTTCTGCCACTTAAGTAAGGGCCCTCGAAGTAGGTGGTTCACAGGAAAAGGAAAAAGTAAGATAGGAGCAGGGTTGTCCCAGCTTCTCACATTTTCGATAAGCAAATAGTAGACAGTTGTGTGATTAGTTGTATTTTTGAACAAATAAAAAGGAGATAAACTCCTATCCCCACAGACTCCCCTGATATGGTTGTGGCTTATTAAAGTCTATTGGTACCTCTCAGATGCTCTGTTTAGGTTACCTGATGTTGAGGCTTTTATCTTGGCAACTGATGCTTTAGGATTTTTGTTTCCTTTGAACTTTTATCTGAAGCCCTCCCTGTAAAAAGCTCTTGCCATTATACTGGCTCTGTGTAGATCTTAATACTCATTACAGTGGTAGTCACTGCTCCTTCTTGCCTGCTTTTAAGCGCTGCCTAATTTCCTACACTTCTGGTCGCTAAGTGGGAGCACAGTGGAGTGCCTCCGAGTATGGACTCTAGAGCAAGGCTGCCTGGCTATGCCACTTATTTTGCCAATTACTTGATCTGCCTCCAAGGTTCGGTGGAGAATACCTGAGTTAATATATGTAAAGTGCTCAAACTGTGTCTGATTCATAGTAAGCACTATGTATCTTTTTTTTTTTTAAGATAAACCATGTTCTATATCTTGATTGTGGTAGCAATTACATGACCATATATGTTTGTCAAAACTCGTTGGAACTGTGCACTTAAAAAGATGGGATTTTACTGTATATTATTATATATCAATAAACCACACCTAAATTTTTTTTTAAAAGGCTAACAAGCAAACTCTTTCATTCAGTCAGCAAAGTGTTTATTAAGTGTTACACAGTGGGATTATAAAAACATGTAATTCTGGCCTGCTGTGGTGGTGCATGCCTGTAATCCCAACACTTTGGAAGGCTGAGGTGGTAGGATCCCTTGAACCCAGTAGTTCGAGACTAGCCTGGGCAGTATAGTGAGATCCTGTCTCTACAAATAATAATTTTTGAAAATTACCTTGAGTGTGGTGGTTCATGTCTGTGGGTGTAGCTACTTGCGAGGCTAAGGAGGGAGGATTGCTTGAGTCCAGGTGGTCAAGGCTGTAGTGAGCTATGATTACACCACTGCACTCCAGCCTGGGTGACAGAGGGAGACCCTGTCTCAAAAAAATAATTTTGTTTCCAAAAAACCCATATAATTTAAAGAGGCTTGCCAGTGTAGATGAGTAAACCAATTATAACACAGGATAAATTTGCATATTCACATGACATGGTAAGAGGTACAACCAAGCTGCTTATTAGTCATCTAGGCAAGAAGTGCTGTGGAGACTTAGAGGCAGGATTGCTTCCTGTTGTCACGAAGACTTCACAAAAGAGGGGGAACTTGAGGTGGGCCTTAGAGGATGGGTAGGATTTGGGGAGGTGGACATTTGGGAGGGCCCATGAATACAGATACAAAGCCTAGGGGTAGAAATGCGTGTGGAGAGTTTAGGCAGCCATGAGAGAGCTGACTGGATCAAAGTGAGTTCTCTCCCACTGTGTAAGGGGCAGCTTTGCTTTCTGGTCTAACGTAGCCTTTTTTCTTCATCCGTAGAAAGGTCCCCCTTCTGGCAAAGACCGGGTGAAGAAAGGTGGATCCTATATGTGCCATAGGGTAAGTCATGTCACTAAACTCTGTTTTGCTATTCTTGTTCTCATAGCAGTTTTATGGATCCACTGTAAATGATAGCCCCAAATGTTCCATTCACTTTTGCAAATGCATACCTAACCCCACTGAAACCAGAAAAAAATGACCGTCATCTCAAGTTTGGTTACATGCATGGAGAAAAGTAACACAGGTGACAGAGGTTGTGAATGACCTATTGTCAACCAAATTTTATTGAGTGAATCTTGACCCTTTGAGAGACCTTAGTTGTCCCATGAACTGCATGGGGGTGAGTGTATATACCTTTTCCAGCATGTAAGTCTGAAAGCATACCCTTAATTTATTTGATAATCCTGTATATTTCTGGAGTTTCTGTTAAGAATTGGGTGACAGTTGTGTATGGAGGACAGATTGTGATATACTGAAATGGAAGCATCCCATTTTCTGGGTATAAAATGTGCCTCGTGTAATAAGCATCATTCTCAGAGAGTGTTTCTTCCCTTTGGGCTATGATTTTAGTTTCTGAGCTGGCCTTCTTGGTCAGTTGGAGTGATTTGATGTTTCATAAATAACCTTTTAAGGAATTTGGAAATGAATACCATCCCTTCCCTTTTTTCTTTGAGTCACATATTTTTAGCATCTCCTGAACTCCAGCATTCCATCCCTGTGCAGAGATGGCATTTTGCAGATTGTTATTGCTTCCCTTGGTAATTTATTCAGTCCAAGTGATTAGAGACTTAAAACCACCTATAATGGCTCCAAATTGAGTTACTAATCTGATAATAATGCCATTATCAAATTTTGTCCTAAAATAGTGGTTCTCAAACTTTATTGCACACTGGAGTCATCTGGAATCTATATAAAATACTGATGCCTGGCTTCTGATTCATCCTGATTCTGATTTCATCATTTCTCTTTGGTGTGAACTGGGCATTACTTTTTTTCTTTTCCTTTTTTTTTTTTTCTTTTTTTTTGGAGACAGAATCTTGGTCTGTTGCCAGGCTGGAGTGCAGTGGCACGATCTCGGCTCACTGCAACCTCCAACTCCCTGGTTCAAGTGATTGTCCTGACTCATCCTCCTGAATAGCTGGGATTACAGGCACATGCCACCACACCCAGATAGATTTTGTATTTTTAGTAGAGACAGGGTTTCACTATGTTGGCCAGGATGGTCTTGAGCTCCTGACCTTGTGATCTGCCCACTTTGGCCTCCAAAAGTGCTGGGATTACAGGCATGAGCCACTCTGCCTGGCCAACATTACATTTTTTAAAGCTCTCCAGGTGATAAAAACATACAGCCAAGTTTGGAAACCACTAGCCTAAAGCAAATCTCTCTAAATTCACATATATCTCACATAGAGATATATGTGAATTTGTAGGTATGTATACCTACATTGACAACAAATGTAGACAAATTTATCTTCATAAAATGTTTTGTTTTTTTTTTGAGATAGGGTCTTGCACTTCACCCAGGCTGAGGTGCAGTGGCACAATCACAGCTCACTGCAGCCTTGACCTCGTGGGCTCAAGTGGTCCTCCCATCTCAGCCTCCCAAGTAGATGGGACCACAGACATCTGCCATCATCCCTGGCTAATTTTTAAATTTTTTTGTAAAGATGGGGTCTTGCCATGTTACCTAGTCTGGTCTTGAACTTCTGGACTCAGGAAATTCTTCCTGCCTTCACTTCTCAAAGTGTTGGGATTACAGACATGAGCCACTGTGCCCAGCCTAAAATTCTAGTTTCAATTTTAAATTAAAAGCATTGTCCCAGGTCTTCCCAATATATTTACATGTTCACGTATACGCCAGAGTCTTTAATCCCAAGTTGTTTCTCTATTTGAAGTTGTTACTATGAATGTACCTGGATCTTCTTGCCAGGAAACCAGACTTCCATGAAAATCAGGTGAATCTCCCTTTGTGCAATAGTATCTCAAAATCATAATTGCCACCACTTTTGTCTCTGACATATGGCACTTTTCTAAATTGAGAATCCATTTACTTTCTAAGTAATTGAGGACAAGAAGATTTTTCATCAAGAATAAATGGGGTAACAGAAGCTTATAAAAAACATTTTAAGCAAGTAAAGAACATTAACTGTCCCAGTTCCATGCATATGAATATATCTATTTCATGTTTTATAATTTTTAGCTTATTTGTAAGCTACATTTTTATAAGCTTCCTGGTAGATTATTTAAAATATATTTTAACCTCATACATGCTTTTATTAAATACACTTACATGGTACTGATTTTTGTATGTTCATCTTGTATCTTGCAACCTTGCAAAACTCATTTATTGGTTTTAGTAATGTTTTTGTAGATGGTATCATAGTTTCCATATAGGCAATCATGTGATCTGTGAATATCAACAGTTCTTCTTTTTTAATCTAGATGCCTTTTATAGAGGCATCTATAACTTTTTCTTCTGTATGACATTGACTAGAACCTTCTGTATAGTGTTGAATAGGAGTGGTAAGAGTAGACATTCATACCTCATTCTTGGTCTTAGGGAATAAACATTTAATTTTTCAAAACCAGCTATGTATTAGCCATAGTTTTTAGATACATACCCTTTACCAGCTTGAGAAAGTTTTTTTTCCACTGCTAATTTTTTTAATTTTTAATCAGCAATGGATGTAAATTTTGCTGAGTGCTTTCTGCATCTATTGAGATGATATGATTTTGCTTTTTCTGTCTGTTCATATGGTGAATTACATTGATTTTCAAATATTAGGCTATCCTTGCATTCCTGGAATACATTCTACTTAGTCATGATGCATTGTCTTTCTTATATATTTTGGATTTGATCTGCAAAAATTATGAGTATTTTTGCATCTAGTTCATTCTGTTGTTTTCTTGTAATGTCTTTGTCTGATTTTGATTTCAGGGTATTACTGTCTTCATATATTGAGTTGTTAAATATTAACTTATTTTAAATTTTTCATAATAGTTAATGTAGAATTAGCATTAAGCTTGAAATGTTTGATGGGATTCCTTGGTGAATGCATTTAGGCTGAGAGTTTTAACAATTAATTAATTAATTAATTTAGAGACAGGGTCAAATTTCTGGACTCAAGTGATTCTCCTGCCTAAGCCTCCTGAATGGCTGGGACTACAGGTGTGAGCAAGTGTGTCCAATTTTTTTTTTCTTTTACTGTAGGTCTAATTTTTTAAATAGCTGTAGGACTACAGCTTATCTGCTTCTGCTTGAGTACATTCTGGTAGTTTGTATGTTTTTAAGGAATTTGTCCATTTTATTTAAGTTATTGAATTTATTGGCATAATCTCTGCCTTTCATTGGGTGTCTAGACCATTTATGTTTAATGTGGTTTTTGATATGGTTTGGTTGAAATGTGCCATCTTGATTTTTTTTTCTTTATCTCATCTGTTCTTTGTTCTCAGTCTTCTTTTTGATTACATCTTAATCATCCCATTTTTTTTCTTATGCTTATTAGCTGTAACTCTTTGTTTTATAATTTTAGTGGTTGATTTAAAGTTTATGTCATGCATTTTTTATCTTTTCTTAGCTTACCCAAAGGATATGTTTTAATTTAGTCAGGTTCCATATGATGCAGATAACATTTCAGAAGAGGAGAATAGCAGAGTGACAAAACAAAGTGAGATCCACAGGATTTTCCATAGAAAAATGACACTTACAGAATCTTGGTCAAGTGAGTTGTATATTAGGTTGGTCTTTCACATCAGTCTGGTTATATCTGTAAGGTCAGGAAAATAGCACAGTGTTGGTTGTGAATTATTTTCAAAGTACTTAGCCTTTCCAGTAGATTAAGAGTGACAGCTTTTACTAAATTACTGAGATGTGGATTTGGAAATTACGTCTGGACTGAAGTTCTATATCTGTTTCTTGCTAGGTATGTGACACTGGGCAAATTACTTAATCTTTCTAAGCCTCAGTTTTTATATTTGTAACATTCCATAATTGCACCCATTATAAGGTTCTGGTGAGGAGTAAATGAACCAACCTATATACGTTCTTGGTACAGTGCTTAGCTTAGGTAAAGGCTCAGTAGAAGTTAGTTTCTCCTATCAGCATCAGCTTTATTATAATTAGATTATTTGCCCCCTTCTGTTTTGAAGAAGGAACCAACTAATAAACTCCCAACTAGATAGGCAAAAGCAATATTCATGGCATAGGTGAAAATCAATAAAAGAAAGAACGTTGGTAAAAATAAAGAATAATGTTGTAATTCATTTTTAAAACATTTTTCTTGCTTAGATGGTAACTTATTTTTGATAATGTGCCAACACCAGTTTGTTTGGCTAAATTCTTTTTTTTTTTTTTTGAGACAGAGTCTTGCTCTGTCGCCCAGGATAGAGTACAGTGATGTGATCTCGGCTCACTGCAATCTCAACTTCCCAGGTTCACGCACTTCTTCTGCCTCAGCCTCCCGAGTAGCTGGGATTACAGGCACGTGCCACCAATGCCCAGCTAATTTTTGTATTTTTAGTAGAGATGTGATTTCACCAAGTTGGCCAGGCTAGTCTTGAACACCTAATCTCAGGTGATCCTCCTGCCTCAGGCTCCCAAATTCCTGAGATTACAGGTGTGAGCCACCATGCCTGGCCTGCCTGGCTAAATTCTGATGATTATTCGTAACTTTTTGAAAATCTTTCCAAAGTATAGCTTCAGTAAGGAGATGGGGGCACAGAAAGAAAAACTATGAACAACATGTCATCTGGTTAAGAGTGACAATCGGATTGAATAGGCTGGAACCTTGAATCCACCATTTATAAACCATGTGACCTTCGGCACACTATTAACATCTGTGTGCCTGAATTTTTCCTCATGTATACGGCACAGAGACTAATACTGTGCAGAGACTAGTAGTGCCTACCTCATAGGATTATTGAGAGGATTAAGTGAATTAATACATTTGAAGTTCTTAGAACAGTTCACATAGTAAGTTCTCAAGAAATACTGATTGTTATTGATGTTGTTAGATTAATCCCTCTGGGTTTTTAGCTCATCCTACAACATTGAGGAAATCCTCACCTTCCTGCCTAGATGAAGAGCAAACGGAGTTGGTCTAGTGTCAGTAGCAAGAGCAATGGATGAGAAATTGAGACCTCAGTTCTGTTTTGCAGTTCTGTGTAACGATTTTGTTTAACATGAGCTACAATTATCTCTAAAATGCCCTTTGTCCCTAAAAGTTTTCCTCTTTGTTCCATTTGACTTTGAAGCCTCAAGGCTGGTAATGGATAGTTCCCAAGTTCAGGATCACATTCTTGGCACAGACATGGAGATCAATTTCACACAGTAATTAGCCATCTTGATGAAATAGGACTAAAACAGGTCCTTCCCACTTTCCCTGTTCTTAATTAGTAGAATGACCCATTTTTCAGCCACCTAAAGACCTCACATCCTTAAGAACCACTTTTGGTGCTAAAAATAAAGTTGGAAAAAAAAGAAAGAGCAATGAGCACATTTATAATGAGGCCATTTACCTTTTTAATTATGTGCTTTATTAGTTGAAATTTCAAATGAACAACTTATTAATAAATGTTTGCCGAGTGAATGAGTGCCTTTGAAATGGAATCATGGTGTGAATTGACTGTTTTCTCAAGTGATGGCTCTGACCTCTCAACACTAACTTTTGTAGTGAGTCTTGCTTCTTAGGGTTTAATTCTTTTATCATCCTTTTGGTTAAAGGACAGTCTCAGGGATTGTTGTGGTCTAATAAATAACTAACTTCCGGTGGTGGGGAAGGGAGGGGCATTGATTTTAAACTTTTTTTATTATATAAAGAAGACATTTTCATAGCACAAAAATTAGAAAATATATAATAAAGATCAAAATGAAAATAAAATCATTATGCTTCCTAAAGAAAACAATTGATAGAATAGTATTCCAGGAAACTTTTTTGTGTACTTAATTTTTGTCTTTCAAGAATGATATTATTCTCTGTATACCAGGGTCTTCAGATATGGCTCTGGGAATAATCTCTTATATATCCTTGATTTTTTTTCTGCTATCCTGTATTACAGCCATAGAATCTCAACACAGTGCTTTGGGCAGGTCCCAACAGTTCATTTTAGCTGTTATATGCTAGGTTTTGTGGCATATGAACATCATCTTATTTTAAAATAGTTTCTTATGTAATTTAAGAGATAAGCGACAGGTAGAAATATGCCATTCAACAAAAACCTAAGTCCTATGCCCTATCACCAGAGAGATTTCTTAACTTTCTTGTTTATGTAGCAAATGTATATCCACATTCAGATGCTGGCAGGGGCATTACCATCTTCCTGCAGTTGAATACAAGGCTCCAAAGACCTGCTTAGAAGCTGGCTAATACCTTGTTGTTTTAGTGAGGAAGGCAGTTACCCCAGAGAGGTCAGATAAGACAGGCAAAGTTAGTTTCTGTGATTAAGAGTGTTACATTCATTATATAGTAGCAGTTATAATGACTTCTACTTGCTTAGTGCTTTCCTTTTATATGTAAAGGCAAAGATGAAGTGTTTTTTTTTGTTTAGTTTAGTTTTTTGTTTTTTTTTTTGAGACGGAGTTTTACTCTTGTCACCCAGGCTGGAGTACAGTGGTGCAATCTCAGCTCACTGCAACCTCAGCCTTCCTGGTTCAAGCAATTCTCCTGCCTCAGCCTACTGAGTAGCTGGGATTACACGTACCCTCCACCATGCTAGCTAATTTTTGTATTTTTAGTAGAGACAGGGTTTTGTCATGTTGACCAAGCTGGTCTTGAATTCCTGTTAGGTGATCTCCCCAGCCTTGCCCTCCCAAAGTGCTGGAATTATAGGTGTGAGCCACCGCGCCCGGCTAATGAAGTATTTTAACATGATTCCATTGATAGCCCCGTTTTATTGATGAGGGGACAAATTCAAAAATGCTCTGCCTAAGATTAAATAGCTAATGAGTCTTGGATTTTGTCCTTTTTGGTGAGTAAATTAGCAAGATATTAACTGTTACTAGGTTGGTGTAAAAGTAATTGTAGTTTTGCCATTACTTTCCGTGGCAAACACTGTGATTGCTTTTGCACCAATAACCTAACACAGTTTTCACATGTATCAAGTCCAAACTCCTCTGTCTGCTGAGAAGGCTGTGTGTAATGTGACTCAATCCTATTTACCCACCCACATTTCCTGCTTATCATTAAATATCTTGTGCCAGTCCCTGTTCTTGCCTGGAATTCTCATGTTCCAGATCTTTGGGCAACTCAGCTCACATGTGATCTTCTTAGAGAGGCCTTCCCAGACTATCACCCTATCTAGAGTAGGCTCCTAGTCACTCTCAGTCCTCTTTCCCTGTTTTTCTTCCCTCCGAGGTGACTATTCCTGGAAACCATCTTGAATATACTGGTTTATTTATTGTCTGACAGTTCCCTGTTGAATGTTAGCTCCCTGATAACCAGTATCTTGTTTGTCTTGTTCTGATTGTATCTGTCATACCTAAAATAGCATCCATATTGTAAGCTCTCATGTATTCAATGAATAATTAAACCATGCTCTGACATGATCAGGCTGTGGCCTGGCTATGCTCTCAACTTGCCTGAATGTTTCCATTTTCATGCCTCTGAAGCCATTGTTTTCTCCATTTCGTGTGCCTTCTTTTCTCCTTTCTAAATCCTGTAACCAGTGTTACTCAAAGTATGGCCCATGGGCCTGTACCATCTGCAGCACCTAGAAGCTTGTTAGAAGTATGTTCTTGGGGCCCATACTAGACTTCCAGAGTTTCTGGATGTGTGGCCTAGGAACATGGATTTAAACAAGCTATATTGGCCATTCTTAAGTATGCTGAGGTGCAAGGACCATTGCCATGATCATGGAAATCCCACCCACATCAATTTCTGCCTTCTAAAAAAGTCTTTCCTAAAACATTGGCATTCTACAAGGGATAGCTCCTTCACCTGTATTACTAATTACCTCAGAATTGTTACCCCTCCACGCTCTGTAGCTGTTTGATGTATCATCTGTTTCTTCAACCAGCCTGAGATCTCCAGCAAGATAGGACCATGATACTACTCAGTCTCTTCTGTGGGTATACTCAGTGAGCCATCAGGGAACACTTGATTGTCTTTGGTCATGCATGTACATTTATGGGACGAGACTGTCATGTCATCGTCTTGCTCCCCCTGAACCCTATGCTGTAGTGTGGAATTCACTACACATGCTTGGTTGCATGGGCCCTGGATTATCCACAGAAACTTGCCTCTAGAAATACCAAAGCACTGTTGTTTCACAGCAGCCCGATAAGTAGAACCTATGTGGAGTGAGGCTTTTGCTGTGTCTTCCTGCATGGTCACCTCTAGTCATTTAAGAGCTTCCATTGCATGCAGGTCACACAGTGGTAGATGCCATCAATGTATCAATTATTTCTAGCATATTTAAATTCATCTTCCTTTTGTCTACTTGAGAATTGCTAATGTTGTATTCTTCACTGACCACAAGGAAAATGAGAAAATTGGTTGTTATCATTTCACTGTCTATAGAAAACAAAGGACTGTGTCTTTCTTTTTTATGGTAGAAGTGCTCCAGAGAATTTCTGTGTCAACTTTAGAGATACTTTTCATAAAGATAAGAAGCATTTTACTTTTCTGAAAGAAACGAGAATAATACAGAAACGAAAAAACCTTTTACATGCTGACTTATCTTCTCCCAACTCCAAATTTTCACTTCTTCATAGATTCCAAAGTTATTCCACATGTTTCTTTGTGAAACTTCTTTAACCGGCTTGCAGGAACTTGAGCTGCACTGGGCCACCTCAGAGTTTATGCTCATGGCACACAGGATGACTAGTTTATTTTTATTCTTCCTTATTTTGGGTCGGAGAATAATCCTAGGGCACAAGAGTTTCATGTGTGGTTATTTTTGGCACGTGGAGGCTTTTGAAGTAATTTGTGGTTAATCACTGAATACCTGCTAGGTAGCCAGGGATATATGCGTTCAGCTCTTATGTGTGTGCAAGTGTATGAGTGCATGCAGGGCTTGTGTATTGGGCACTGAGAAAGAAGACATGAGAAGTGGTATCCTTCCCTCTGGGAGTATAGAATCTTACAAGGAAACAAGCACACCACAGTTAGATCTGAATTGGAATTCTACTTTCTTTAATAACTGTGCAATCTTGGGTAAGTCATTTTCTCTGTGCTGCTACAATCAAATGACATAACAGATGAAGATACCTGGCCCCATGTCTGGTATGTACTAGGCGCTCAAGGTCTGTGTTCGTGTGCATATGCGTACTTGTGCCTGGCTCTTATTTAATAACACAGATGTAAAACTGCACACAACATTGTATAGCTTTATTAGTTACTACGATTTAAACTCCCACAGCAATGTATTTTTAAAAAGCGGTGTTTTCCCACAGCCTTTCCTATATTTGATGTTTCTAGGCTTGTTGTCTAATTTTTTGCCAATCTTCTGGTATTAAATGATATCATAAATATGATTTAGATAGTAAATGACATCATAAATGTTATTTAGATATTAAATGATATCTTCGTGTTGTTCTTAATATTTTTTCAGTTGCCATCTATCACTTATTACTTGGTTTAATTTCAAAAATTAATATACTTATTGTATAGGAATATTGCATCGCTTTGATATAGGAAATATGAAACCCAGGTTGCTTGAGGGATACCTACTGTGCACATTGTGGTGCATTCTGAATCTTTCAGTCTTTTTTTCTTGGCACATGTAGTTATCTACACTGAGTCATACCACATATGCAGCATATATTCTGACTTTTTCATTTAACTTTTTTTTTTGTTGGAGACAAGGTCTTGCTCTGTCACCCAGGCTTTAGCACAGTGGCTCAGTGATGATGCGCTGCAGCCTTAAACACCTGGGCTCAAGAGATCTTCCCACTTTAACCTCTCAAGTAACTGGGACTCTAGGTTCACACCACCATGCTCAGCTAATTTTTTGTAGAGATGGGGTCTTGCTATGTTGCCCAGGCTGGCCTCAAACTCCCGGCCTCAAGCAGTCCTTCCACTTCAGCTTCCCAAAGTGTTGGGATTACAGGTGTGAGCCACTGCATCTGGCCTCATTTTACATTTTATCATGAAAACTTCCTGCGTCATGAAATATTGTGTAAAATCATGACTGAATGGCTGCTTACTTTTCTATTATAGGGATGTGCCTAAACTTAGGCAACCATTGGTTGTTACATTTTTCTTTTTTGCTGTTATAATTAATGTTGAACATCTTTGTACCATATCTGTGTTGTGTTTATAAGATAAAGGACGTTGGAAAACATGTAGTTAATTATTGAATGTGGTGCCCTTTTTAAAGCATACATATTAAGTATCCATACAGGAAGGGTTGTGAGGAAGCACGATGTACAGCTGGTGCTTTTGTGCAACATGCATCTGATGGTTTAGAGCCCTTGACAGAGAGTCCCAGTGGCGCTTACCTTGCTTTCTCTCTCTGCACAGTCCTACTGTTACAGATATCGCTGTGCTGCTCGGAGCCAGAACACACCTGATAGCTCCGCTTCGAATCTGGGATTCCGCTGTGCAGCCGACCGCTTGCCCACCATGGATTGACAACCAAGAAGAGCTTTCCCCAATCCAAGAAGGAGTCATGTCTAGCCTACACTGGGCTTCCCTCAGAACTCTGAACAATCTCACGCAAAGAATTCCCACCCTGAGGTGGGTTACATACCTGCCCAATGGCCAAAGGAACCGTCTTGCGAGACCAAATCGCTGACCTGGGTCAGTGCATGTGCTTTATTGTGTGGTGCATCTTTGGAGATCATCGCCTTATTTTACTTTTGAGAGTCTTTAAAGAGGAAGAGGAGTGGAGGGAACCCTGACCTAGGCTTCAGAAGGCCGGCATCCTACCCAGGTTCTGCCACAGGGGTTAGACCCCAGGTTCGACACTTGACCTTCCTGGGCCTCAGGTGCCCTCCCCTATCAAATGGGGGGATGGACAGCATGACCTCTGGGGTTCTCTCTAACTCACCAGTTCTAAAGAGGATATCAGATTCTATTGTGACTTCATAGTGAGAATTTATGATAGATTATTTTTTAGCTATTTTTTTTTCCACGTGTGAACCTTGAGTGATACTAATCATGTAAAGTAAGAATTCTCATATGTATTATTTTGAGAAAAGAGGGGGTGGTGACTCCTTTATATTCATACTGCACTTTGCTTTTCCAAGGAAATCAGTGTCTTTTACATTGTTATGATGAATCCCACATGGGCCAGTGATGGTTTGCTGAAGTTCAGCCATTGAACACACAGGAATGTCTGTGGGGTGACTCTACTGTGCTTTATCTTTTAATATTAAGTGCCTTTGGTTCAGAGGGGTGGTCATAAGCTCTGTTTCCCCCTCTCCCCAAAGCCTTCAGTGAATGTGAAATGTGTGCTAAATGGGGAAACCTGCTTAATTCTAGGAATAGAGGAGAAGGAATGAGGACCTTGAATTAGCTATATTCAGGGCATCCAGTATTTTGTAATAGGGAATAGAAAACCTTGTCGGCTATGGGTTATCAGATGCTTTGAATCATGCACTATGTCGAATAAACTTACCTGCTAAATCAGGCTTCACTCTCATCAGCTTCTTTTCTCTTTCTCTTGTGTTTTCTTTTAAAGAGATGCCTTTGTGATATGTGTGTTTTATATGCTAGAAAACTTTCATGTTTATTAGCTAATGTATAACTTTGATATGTGGGTAATTGGTGGGAATTTTTATTCCAAAAAGCAAGGTTATTTCACCAGGAAGCCTATCATGACCTTGCTGCTTCTTGCCACAGTAGATAATGCCAAGTCAAAGGCACTGCCTCAGTTGATGGTCTTGTAAAACCCAATGTTTGTCTCAGATGCCAGGAAAGCACCTTGTTTTAGAACAATGGCTTTCTACCTAAGGTCCCTGGTATCAAGATCCCATCCTGATTTCTCAGTCCTGAGAATGCTTAAGCCATTTCTTAGGTGCCATTTGAAAGAAATGTTTAAATCAAATAATATTCAAAAGTGTTTAACCAACACTTGATTGCTACTTTTGTGTTTAGCCTCTTAATATGTTAAAACATTTGACTTGAAAAGCAATTATGTAGGCCAAGCTCAGTGGCTTATGCCTGTAATCCCAGCATTTTGGGAGGCCAAGGTGGGCCGGTTAGTTGAGATCAGGAGTTCAAAATTAGCCTGACCAACATGCCAAAACCCTGTCTCTACTAAAAATACAAAAAAATTTAGCCAGGAATGGTGGTGACATGTGCCTGTAGTCCCAGCTACTCAGGATTGAGCCAGGAGAATCACTTGAACTTGGGAGGCAAAGATTGTAGTGAGCCGAGATTGTGCCATTGCATTCCAGCCTGGGTAACAGAGCAAGACTTCATCTCAAAAAAAAAAAAGTCATGAAGCTGGAATGTTTAGCCACATTTTTGGTTCATTTTGTGGATAGTAGATGTTTTACTACAAACTTCCACCTATTGATGATTAATCCCAGGCCAAAAAAAAAAAAAAAGAACAAACATTTGTAGCAAATAGCTAATGTAGGAAATAAGAGATTTTATTTTTAAAGTCACCCTACTCTAGTACAGTTTGTTTTTACTTGTTACCTCCCACCTGCATATATTTTTTACATTGCTATATTTATAGTATATATATTTTGAATTCTTCTCTTGTTAATTAATGTTATATTGCATAAATATTTTTGGGTGTTTTGGGTATACTTTTTAGAATTGCATTTTTAGCAGCAGCATAATACTGGAAGGCATGTAAAATGAATTCCTAAGTTGGGGACAGAGGCTGATACCTATAATCCCAGCACTTTGGGAAGTTGAGGCGAGAGGATCGTTTGAAGCCAGGAACTTGAGACCAGCCTGGGCAACTGGTGTGGTTTGGCTGTGTCTCCACCCAGATCTCATTTTGAATTCCCCTATATAGTCTCATCCCACAATCCCTACATGTTTATGTGAGAGACCTGGTGGGAGTAATTGAATCGTGGGGGCCATAACCCCCATGCTATTCTAGCGATAGTAAGTTCTCATGGGTTCTGATGGTTAGATAAGAGGCTTTTCCCCTTTGCTCAGGACTCTCTCTCTCTCCTACCACCCTGTGAAGAGGTGCCTTCCACCATGATTTTAAGTTTCCTGAGGCCTCCCCAGCCATGTGAAACTGTGTGTCAATTGAACCTCTTTTTTTTAATGGAGAACCTCTTGGGTATTCATAGCAGTGTGATAATGTACTAATACAGCAACATAGTGAGACCCCCATCTTGATAAAAAATTAAAAATAAAAATTAGGTGGGTATGGCAGTGTGTGCCTATAGTCCCACCTACCTGAGAGCCTGAGGTAGAAGGTTCGCTTGTGCCCAGGAGCTCAAGGCTGCAGTGAACTATGATTGTGCCACTGCACTCCAGCCTGGACAACAGAGCAAGACCCTGTCTCTAAAAATAAAGAAAATGACATCCTAACAAGGCATTTATTTAAGAACTACATGTCTGGGTTACCAACTAAAGAATACCCCAAACTATGGAAAGCTGCAGCCACTACACTTTATAATGTTGCAAGTGACATATGAGCAGACCAATAAAATGGGAATATGAAAAGTTCAGTTTGAATGCCACAGATGTAGTCCTGAAAGCCTCACTGTCTGTAAAACTGCACCCAAAAAATAGAGGCATAAGGGAAAAATAGGGGTACAGGAAGATTACTCAAAACTTAAGGAACTTTGTACATTGTACCTCGACACTAACAAACAAAATAATAACTATCCTAACAAAACCAGTTAATTAAATCTCTACTGGCATTTGCAGCCAACACTACAGCCAGTTGATCCTTAGCAGCATTAAGCCTTGAGGCAACTTCTTTCTTTTCCAAGATGTAAGACCTTCAGGACCTGAGCTTCTAATGGAGACCACTTCGATCGAAAGTAAAAAAATCTGATCTGGGATGTAGATTTCTTCGTCAGTCAACTTTAAAAGGGGCAGGTTCTTTCCAGCATCTTTATCTGCACTCTTAGTCTTTCAGAGAGCTTAACGTAGTGGAAAGTGCAGCAGTTCTTGAAGCCACTAAATAAACCGCTACATGCACTAAAAGAAGGCCGTTTCATAGAATTAATTTTTTCCTGCAGGTCTTGATATATTGCTAAGGGTTTCACGTAAATTATGAGAAAGCTTGTGCCTGCTTGTTTCTAAACACATTTTAAACCACATGTGATCTAACACGACTTTCACATTCTACTGTCCTCCATTCTCTGTTTATTAATCACTTGTGAGCTATTTCTGCTTTAAATAAACACTTGGAGCAGAGCAGACCATTTGGTTAATGTGCCAGTTCCAGTATTAAAAAACTGTTTTTTGTTGCTGTTGTTTTAGGAGCTCTTTTATATAGAGTTGTTTCTAATTCTCATTTCTTGCCCTATTGAAGCATGGAAGGAATTGGAGGTTTGTTCTCAAGTCTGCTTTAGTCCTGAATCCTGGGCAATATTTTTTTGGACTGTACATTACAGTTCAGTGAGAAGCAACATGTATCTTCTTTCTTAAAGCTGTAAACATGATTAGAAGAAGGCAGGCCCTGGGGGAAATAGGGGTGGTAATCAAGAGGGACCTTTTCTTCATGGAAAACGGGCTGCACAGATGCCTCAAACTACATCGTTCAACCTACAGCTTAAAATGGAGTACAGATCTGTGTCAATATGGCATTTTCTTTTCACCCCCACCTTCCACCTTTTTTTGAACAAAGCACCTCAATTGTCCATATGACCCTTGAGGAAAAAAAGAATTGGAAGCTACCATTTATTTTAGTAAGAGTTGGTTAGGGCCAGGCACAGTGGCTCATGCGTGTAATCCCAGCACTTTGGGAGGCTGAGGCAGGTGGTTCAACTTAACTCAGGGGTTTGTGACCAACCTGGCCAACATGGTGAAATCCCCTCTCTACTAAAAATACAAAAATTAGCTGGATGTGGTGATGGGCACCTGTGATCTCAGCTACCTGGGAGCCTGAAACAGGAGAATCAATGGAACTCGGGAGGCAGAGGTTGCAGTGAGCTGAGAGTGCGCCATTGCACACCAGCCTGGGCAACAAGAGTGAAACTCTGTCTCAAAAAAAAAAAAAAGTTGGTTAGGGCAGGGGTGTGGTGGAGGTGGTGACTTCAAAGTAGTGTACTGGTAAATTCTGGTTTTTTTCAGGGACTGTCTTTACTGAAAATTCTGTTGACAAAAAATAATGACTGAAATTTCATCCATGCTAATCCAGAATTCTAATTCTCTTGCTAATCACCTTTTCAAAATAGATCACATTTTTATCCTCAGTATTCAAGCTGCAAATAAAATTTTTGCATGTAGTAAAATCCGTAGTTGACTTAAGGAATATCTTGAAAAAAAAAAAAAAAAACACCGTAAACATAGTGCTTTCTGTTCTGAAACTTCAGGAATTTTATGCAAGGGACTAATGTGAGGCTTATTTTTTCTTTTTTATATATTTGGCATATCTGTCTCCCTCCTTCCTTCCAACAAATATCAACATGACATTAGCAGTATTTCTCATAAGGGAGTTAACCTGCTGGCTGGCTATGGAGGAACAAAGGAAGTGCAGGGCCAGGCAAGATGTATCAATAGGTGAAGCAGGCTGGGCGTGAGAGGCCTGTTCTAAGCGTGCTGCCAGTGCTCTAGTGCTCGTCCATGGCTGCCCTACAGAAATGTCAGCCGGGAGTTGCTCAGTTATCCAGTTTCCAGGATTAGCTAGATGTTTGTATTTTTGTGTGAAGTCTTCTGAGTTTCTAATGTTGGCAACCAACTAAGATTTTAAAAAAGCAAACACTGTGAAGACCTAATAAATTGCTCCTGCAGCCAGATTTCATCTGTGGGGTGCCAATTTGCATTTGCAGCCTAGATTATGAAGAGTTGATTCATTTCACAAAGCCCAAAAAAAAATCGTATGTATTTATATCTGAAGACTGACTGATCAATTAAGAAATGTATAGATGTAAGAAAGGGCCGTGGGTTGCCCAGGGACCTCATCTTGCCTAGAAATACCTTATGAGATGCCTCTCCTCTAGCCCCACCCTATCCCCACCTAAAAGCATTTAACAGCCATGAGTAATCTCAGCAGAGCCCATTTTCATTAACTTGAGCACTTATGGCTAAGTTTGCAGATTAATATCAGAGAATAGCAAAATTTTAATTTTTTGACTGTTGATTTAATTTTATTTCTTAAAACTTAATTCTCTGGATACAAACTACCCTAGGGCAGGCCTCATTTTTATAGGTTTGCCAGAATCAGCTGTGCTGTTAGTGAAAGCTAGCCTTTGTTGTTTCAAATGCTTAAAACACCGTGGAAATTATTAACTCCGAGAGCCTCAGATGGAGCTTCGGCAGGTGGCCAAAACTTCCTTCCTCTGACTCTTGTGTTTAGACCATTAGAGCAAGAGTTTAATTAATTTTTTGATTAAGCAAAATTATTACAGACAATATTCAGGTAGGCCGTAAAAAGAAATGCTCTTTCCTGAAACTTGCCCTATTGAGGATTGGAAAGTTCAAGGGATTAGTACCAAGGGGGTGGAATTTTTCAGCTTCAGATCAGATTCTAATCTGCCCTCAAAGTAATTGACCCCACAGCCATGATTATGAGAAGGCTGGTTGGGCCTTTGGAATTAGTCACAGTTGTCAGGGAAGAAGGCGATCCGGTTCAGAGTAATTGAAGGTCAGATAGGATTGCTGTCCCGCCCTTGGGTCTGGGCCATGTTTGACAAACCCCTTGTTTTCTTTGCCGAGGGGAATGGAAGACTTATCAGAGCAACTCTTCCAGCATGTCAGCTTGGACCTCAACAGGGTAATGCTAGAAGCTCTGAATCACCGCTTAGGGGAAAAGGGAAACCACTAGCAGACTATCAGGAGAAAAGAGAGAAGGCTTTCCTTGTCAGGTGGCACTGATAAAAGCTTCACCTGCATTTACTTTGGTGCCTGTGGGGAAGGGCCCTTGGTTGCTTTTTCAAAGTCCACAATTTTTCTCTGCTCTACACCTTTGCCAAATAAGATTTATTACTTTTAAACAGCATAGGAAGGATGTCCCTTCAATCTCTTCAATCACTGTCTTTTATTTTTATTTTTTTTTTGAGACAGAATCTCGGACAGAGGGAAGTGGTGCAATTATGGCTCACTGCAGCCTCTCCCTCCTGGGCGCAGCATCCTGAGTATCTGGGACTATAGGCACATGCCACTATGCCCACTAGTTTATTTGTGTTTTTTGTACGGATGGGGTTTTGCCATGTTGCCCAGGCTTGTCTTGAACTCAAGACTCAAGCAATCCACTCGCCTCAGCCTCCCAAAGTGCTGGGATTACAGGTGAGAGCCATTGTGTCCAGCGTCACTCTTTAAAAGGCACTTTAGCATCGTGGGTAGAGGGTCTCGGAGAAGATTGTCTGGGCTCCTGTTTCCGCACCACCCCATATGTAACTGTGCCATCTTGAGGTAAGCAATGACTTCTAAGGTAAAATGGGAATAATAATACCTACCTTGTGGAGTTGTGGGGAGATATGAGACAATGCAAAAATAAAATGCTTAGCATAAAGTACTTGGATAAGTGCTCCCTAGGTACTTGGATAAGTGCTTCTTAGTTACTTGTTCCTATTACAAATATGATTATTAGAAGCAAAGGAGCAGGAAGGTAGTACCGGATGGCCCTGGACAGCCATGGAGTGACAGCCACAGAGCAGAGGACAAAATGGGCTAAGAGTAAGAAAGAACAAAGAGAGTGCACAGAAAAGCTTAACCTTGACCCCATATCAAACATTCAAAAAGAAAAAAGCTGGCATGACTAATCCCCAAACCTCTGTTAGTACTTGAATTTGGAAATACCCAATCCTGTATGGTCTGTCTGTCCCACAAAGTTCTCACGGAAGGGGAAAGTGAGATCTGGTTGTTGCTACATATATTGTGAAGTTCTGGGACTTTTCCTCTTGAACGCACCTCACAACGAACCTGTAGCAGGTTTAATACTAATGGAAAAGTCATTCATTGGCATGATAATAATTAAAAAAACGGAAAAGAGAAAAACAAGGACAGTCTGTTGGCCTTGTCTACGTTGACCAGCCTGTTCAAGGTTTTCTGTAATGTCTTCAGTGCTAATTTGCATTTCGGTTTTAGAGAATAGTTGTTTAGGTAGTTCTGCCTAATTGTTTAAATTCTTCCTTCTCATTTAATCCTTCTTTGAAATTATTGGTCCAGCATCTAAACTCTAACTACATAAATGACCAGATTTAAAAATCAAGAAGGGGGCTGGGCATGGTGGCTCACACTAGTAATCCTAGCATTTTGGAAGGCCAAGGCAGGAGAATGATTCGAGGCTGAGAATTCATGATCCGTCTAGGCAAAATAGTGAGATTCCATCTCTACAAAAAATAGAAAAATTAGCTGGGCATGGTAGCGTACTCCTATAGTCCTAGCAACTCAGGTGTAAGGCTAAGGTGGGAGGATTGCTTGAGCTCAGGAGTTTGAGGCTGCAGTGAGCTATGATCGCACTGCTGCACTCCAGCCTGGGTGACAGAGCCATACTGTGTCTCTAAAAATCATAAAAATAAAAATGAAAATCAATATGATATCCAAGGAGAAGAGTTCAGGCTGTGGCAGACAGGACTCACTACAACCTGGTGTAGGTTTTATCTAGCTCAGCAATTCTCCAAGGATACCCCAGAGACCTTCAGTCCCCTTTCAGGAGGCCTGTGAGTCAAACTGATTTTCATAATATTAAGATGTTGGTTTGTTTTTTAAATTCTCTCAAGAGTATACAGTGGAGTTTTCTAGAGACTACATGTCATGTAGCCCGAGGGCTCACAGAATATGAGTTTGTGTATTTTTATGTTAAAAAATTTCCCAGTCTTAATTTTTTATTAAAATGTAGAGATGGAGGTCTCACTATGTTGCCCAAGCTGGTCTTAAACTCCTGACCTCAAGCCATCCTCCTGCCTTGACCTCTCAAAAGTGCAGATGTGAGCCACCACACTTGGTTCAATCTTTTAATATGTTCAACATCTTGTAGATACAATCCATATTACGGAAATTCTGTGGGGTCCTCAATTATTTCTAGGAGTGTAAAGGGATTCTGAAACCAAAAAGTTTGAAAGCTGTTCATCTAGAACAAGAGCAAGGTCTGAGAGTGACTGAATCTGTCTTGGGAGAAAATGACAGCCTTTGTCCATCTTTTCTGAGGACGGTCAAAAAGAGTTGAGTTTAAATGACCACAAGAGCAAGTTAAATTAACTGTTATGAAGCCCTTCCTTCCTGTTTGTTTTGGGAGACCTATTAAATGCAGAGGTGAATTTCCTTCTCTGGCCCCTTCACAGACAGATGGCCCTGTCATGGATTGTCATGCTTTTTTTTTTTTTTTTTTTTTTTTTTTTTTTTTTTTTTTTTTTTTTTTTTTTTTTTTTTTTTTTTTTTTTTTTTTTTTTTTTTTTTTTTACAGACAGCAATAATGGACTTAGATACTTTGGGACATAATTCTATGCATGGACTGCCCTTAACAATCCTGTAGTTGGAATCAGTTTGTATAAAACAACTCCCAAAAAGGGCTTTGCAAGTATTCAGTGCAAGTCATGGAAGATTCCCTGACTATTGCAGCCTCCACTTGAGGTGATATGGTGGTAGGACCCTGTGATGCCCCCGGCCATCTTTCCCTGGATGGTGGCTGTGTTATAAAGCCAGTGAGGAAGGTGAAAGTGTTACTTTCTGCAACAGATCACTTTCTCCTGGTGGACTGTGTTCATTGTGCTGTAAATTGTGGTTGTTCTATGTCTTTTCTTGGCTGCTTTGCCTTCCAGCCAACAGACACCTCTTAGGTACCAGGCAGTGCCGGAGGCTTTGTGTACATGACCTAATTTAATTTGCAGAGCAGTCTTCAGGGGAACTGGTTATTTTTGGTTAACATTCCCAATGTGCACTTAGAAAACTAGGACTCAAGATGCCCCAGGTGACATGGGTGAGAGAGGCAGAACCAGGACTCACACCATTTTTGTGACTTCTGTTCTCTCCACTGTATTGAATCCGTAGTTTTATTGTGAGTTTGGGGTGGGGAGCAGTGAACTGAAGACAGGCGATTACTGGGGCAAGGGATAGCTTTCCGGAGAAAAAAAGGCAAAGAGGGAGGAGGTGGAATGGATCAGTGGTTAAGAACATGTGGGCTCTGGAGCCAGACTTGTCTGGGTTTAAATTCTTCTCCTACCACTTACTAGATTTGTGACTTTGGACAAGTTACTAAGTCTATTTCTTCTTCGGATTTTGAAAATTAAGTGCAAGTACTTCCAGAAAAGGTAGAATCAAGGCAGGAGGGTTAAGGCAGTCAGTACAGAGGGAATGAATATAAACCTTTGACCTACATTAAATCCACTCCAAACTTTGATGGTCGATGCTTAGTCACATTGCAATAATTATTCTCACTATGGGAATGAAATGGCGAAGGCTAAGGCTACACGTTTTTGAAAGACATATTTTCATAACCCCCCGCAATGTGTCGCTTCTTTTTTAAAATGATTATGTTACCCTAAAGAAATGGACTTTTTTTTAGGGGTGGGGTGGGAGAAGGCTTGGGTGTATGGAACACATTGATCCACTGGAAAAAATGAAGATCAAAAGGTACATCATCAGCGCATTTGTTCCAGGCACAAATACATAAAAAGAATGTGGCTGATAAGGGCGACTGAGATCAGTGTGTGAAACATGAAGGGAAAAGTGTGCTGCATCGTCCTCATTAAACAGCAGTCTGAAAAAGCGTGGGAGAGGACTTCCTTGATAAGATTAAATCCCCTGGTCTTTGTAAAACGAGGCTAAAGTTTCTTACTTGCTTTTCCTAACTCTCTGGCTGGGCTCAAAACTGGGTATTGTTTCTTAAGACTCAGTTTCAGGGCAGCTTCCAACACAACATTTGCTTCTGTTCCAGAACATTTGTAAAAATTTAGTTCAGAGCAGGGAGGGTGGGGGGACCTCACTAATAGGGGAAACATACTCCCATTTGTAATTTTGCATTTATTAATAAAACCCTTTGCTTCAGGACGTATTAGGCAAGCCAAAGACTGAATCACATGAATGATTGCTTGTGGGCTTTTAGCTTTGAGCAATTTTTTGTGGCGCCAACCCTTGTACCCCTGTCTATGGGTATAGTTTTCCATGGAGTGGCAGCTCAAAGTGGTTTTATGTGTGATGTTCTCCCTCTAGTGGTCAGTTTGGGTTTGTTGTTGTTACTGGTTTGATTTATTTTGGTCCTCCCTCCCTCCCTCCCTTCCTCCCTTCCTCCCTTCCTTCCTCTCTGCTGTTTGCTGTTGTACATATGATCTCTAGAGTTGGTGAACCTTTTATTTAGGGGTAGTGTGGATTTGGGAAGCCTAGGAGGTATGAATAAAAAAGGAGGGGGTGCAAACTTTTATTCCATAGGTAAAATTATTCTAAAGTGTTTGTTCCAATTGCTAACTTTTTAAAAAGGAGAAAGAGAAGGACATAGAGAATATGACCTGCAGAAGCGAAGAGAGTTCTGGAATAATTTGTCATCTTTTAACTCTAATCATTTTAGAACTTCTCCTGCCTTTATTAAGAATTATCTGATGTTTAACTATCAAATTTCTTTAAAAACATTATCTTTTAGTTATTAGAATTTGCAAATGTATAGGTAAAATTAGAAACTCAAAACGTAAGTAAAATGTATATAGAAGCTCCTCATTCTGTGAGTTTCTGGTCTTCTCCCATATGCATGCCAATAGGTGACTACAATAAACAGTCTATCCAGACTTTTTTCTATGTATTTACAAACATATATAATACATGTGTATATGGATATATATTGAATACGATGATTTATATGTATATACAGATATATATACACACACAGAAATTATACATAATATATACAACTTTTTTTTGTTTCTTCTAAAAAAAAAGAACCCAGATATATGTGCAGAACGTGCAGGTTTGTTACATAGGTATACATGTGCCATGGTGGTTTGCTGCACCTGTTGATCCATCCTCTAAGTTCCTCCCCTCACCCCCCACCCCCCAACAGGCCCTGGGGTGTGTTGTTCCCCTCTCTGTATCCATGTGTTCTCAATGTTTAACTCCAACTTATGAGTGAGAACATGTGGTATTTGGTTTTCTGTTCTTGTGTTAGTTTGCTGAGGATAATGGCTTCCAGCTTCATCCATGTCCCCACAAAGGACATGATCTCATTCCTTTCTATGGCTGCCTAGTATCCCATCTGCATATGTACCACATTTTCTTTATCCAGTCTATCATTGATGGGCATTTGGGTTGGTTCCATGTCTTTCCTATTGTAAATAGTGCTGCAAGAAACACACACGTCATGTGTCTTTACAGTAGAATGATTTATATTTTTTGGGGTATATACCCAGGAATGGGATTGCTGAGTCAAATGGTATTTCTGGTTCTAGATCCTTGAGGAATTGCCGTACTGTCTTCCACAATGTTTGAACTAATTTACATTCCCATCAGCAGTGTAAAAGCATTCCTATTTCTCCACAGCCTCGCCAACATCTATTTTTTCTTGATCTTTTAATAATCGCCGTTCTGACTGGCGTGCGATGGTATCTCATTGCATTTCTCTGATGATCAGTGATGTTGAGCTTTTTTTCATGTATCTGTTGGCCACATAAATGTCTTCTTTTGAGAAGTGTTCATTCATACCCTTCACCCACTTTTTGATGGGGTTGTTTTTTTCTTGTAAATATGTTTAAGTTCTTTGTAGATTCTAGATATTAGACCTTTGTCAGGTTGGTAGATTGCAAAAATTTTCTCCCATTCTGTAGATTACTTGTTCACTCTGAAGATAATTTTGATTGCTGTGCAGAAGCTCCTTAGTTTAATTAGATTCTGTTTGTCAATTTTGGCTTTTGTTGCCATTGCTTTTGGCATTTTTGTCATGAAGTCTTTGCCCATGCCTATGTCCTGAATGGTATTGCCTAGGTTTTCTTCTAGGGTTTTTATGGTTTTAAGTTTTATGTTTAATCCATCTTTATTTATTTATTTATTTATAGAAAAAGAGAGAAAAGGAGAAAGAAAGAAACAGCAAAAGAAAGAAAAAAAAGAATGAAAGAGAGAAAGAAAGAGGAAGAGAAAGAGAGAGAGAGAATGGGATTCTTGTTTTATTGCCCAGGCTAGAATGCAGTTTAAAAATGAGTATTAAAAACTTCTTTTATGCCAATAATTTTGCTTAACAATGGAGACAGGAAGGAATAGGGGATGAAAATAACAAATAAGCAGCCAACCAATATTTTATTTAAATCTGTGAAATGCTATGCAATTGCTGAGGAGTGATTTACTTCCAATTATGTGGTCACTTTTAAAATAGGTATAATATGATACTGAGAAAAATGTATGTTTTGTGGATTTGGGGAGGAGAGTTCTGTAAATATTTGTTAAGTCTAGTTGTTCCAGGTCTGAGTTCAAGTCCTGGATATCCTTGTTGATTTTCTATCTCGTTGATCTATGTAATATTGACAGTGTAGTGTTAAAGTCTCCCACTATGATTGTGTGGGAGTCTAAGTCTCTTTGTAAGTCATTAAGAACTTGCCCTATGTATCTGGGTGCTCCTGTAATGGGTGCGTATATATTTAGGATCATTAGCTCTTCTTAAATGGGTTTTTGTTTTGTTTTGTTTTGTTTTTGAGATGGAGTCTGGCTCTGTTCCCCAGACAGGAGTGCAGTGATACAATCTCAGTTCACTGAAACCTCCACTTCCCAGGTTCAAGCAATTCTCCCACCTCAGTCTCCTGAGTAGCAGGCACCTGCCAACACACCTGACTAATTTTTGAAGTTTTAGTAGACATGGGGTTTTGCCATGTTGGCCAGGCTGGTCTCAAACTCCCAACTTCAGGTCATCCACTTGCGTCAGCCTCCCAAAATACTGGGATTACCGGCATGAGCCACGGTGCTCAGCCTACTAAAATATTTTATTTCCTAGATTTAAGGAAATTTTCTCTCTTAAAATAGCTACACTTAAGCCAGGCACAGTGGCTCATGCCTGTAATCCCAGTACTTTGGGAGGCCAACGTGGTCGGATCACTTGAGTCCAGGAATTCAAGACCATCCTGGGCAACATAGGGAGACCCCATCTCTACCAAAAAATACAAAAATTAGCCAGGCCTGGTGGCATGCGCTTGTGTTCCCAGCTACTCAGGAGGCTGAGGTGGGAGGATCACTTAAGCCCCGGCAGCAGAGGTTCCATGAGCCAAGATCACACCACTGCACTCCAGCCTGGTGGACAGAGCAAGACCCTGTCTCAAAAGAAAAAAAAAAATCTATACAGCAAATTGGTAAATATACTTTTGTGAACAAAGATGGAAGCATTTGCTTTTTCTCTCTACTTGATCCTCCAAAATTCAGAAACTGTGAGTATTCTTATTTTTATGAAAATACGGTTATTAGCATAAGCATAAGATCAATAAAACTCTGCTCTCTCTTTATAGCAGTATACAAGCAGAAGCAGTGGTTATATTACCAAGGCATTGATGAAATACCACATTTGAGATTATGCACAGAATGTCTGACTTCAGAGGTGCACAGCCTTACAGTGAGTAAAAATGGTCACCTCCTGGCAGGCCAGAACCTTTCACTCTAGGTAAAATCTGAAGTCTACCTTGGTTTGGCTACCTAGCCACAAGAGGATTTAGTCTGAGATTCCTATATGATCAGTGTAGAGAGAAAAGAAATAAAGGGTTTGTTGTTGTTGCTGTTTTTTGAGGCAGGGTCTCAATCTTTCACCCAGGCTGGAATACGGTGGCAGGATCTTGGCTCACTGCAACCTCCACCTCCTAAATTCAAGGAATTCTCCTGCCTTAGCCTTCTGAGTAGCTGGTAATACAAGCATGTGCCACCATGCCTCGCTAATTTTTTTGTATTTTTTAGTAGAGATGGGGTTTTGCCATGTTGGCCAGGCTGGTCTCCAGTTCCTGAGCTCAAGAGATCCACCCACCTCAGCCTCCCAAAGTGCTGGGATTATGGATGTGAGCCACCACATCCAGCCGAAAAAGTTGTATTTCTAAAGACGAGCTATGGTATACCTGTTATTAGATTGTAGCTCTTTGCACTGTTTTCAGGTTCTTGTTAATCTATCCATAGACTACATTCTGAATTCTAGATTGCACCAATCCAGCCTTCTTCCAAGGAATTACTGAAAATGGGAGTTGTGCACTCTCTCTCACTTTCTCTCTTCTTTTCTCACTCCCCCCCCCCCCCCCCCGGCCTTTCTCCTCTCCTCTCTTTTCCCTATTAAAAAAGTTAAAATGAGCTGGGCGCAGTGGCTCACACCTGTAGTCCCAGCACTTTGGGAGACTGAGGCAGGTGGATCACAAGGTCAGGAGTTCAACACAGTGAGACGTCTCCACTAAAAGGTTTTCACTATGTCTGACCAACATGGTGAAACCCTGTCTCACTAAAAATGCAAAAAAATTAGCCAGGTGTGGTGTCACACACCTGTAATCCCAGTTACTAGGGAGGCTGAGCAGTGGCGGTTGCAGTGAGCCAGGATTGCGCCATTGCACTCCAACCTGCGCGGCAGAGTGAGACTCCATCTCAAAAAAAAAAAAAAAAACAATTAAAATGTAAAAAATTATAACTGCAATCGCAGCATTTTGGGAAAGCAAGATGGAAGGATCACTTCAGCTCAGGAGTTCAAGACCAGCCTGGGCAACATAGTGAGATGTTTCCATTAAAATTTTTTTTTAATTAGCTAGGCATGGTAGCATGTGCCTGTCGTCCCAGCTACTCAGGAGGCTGAGACGGGAGGATCACTCGAACCTGGGAGGTCAAGACTGCAGTGAGCTTTGATCACGCCACTGCACTCCAACCTGGGCAACAGAGCAAGGTCCTGTCTCAAAAAATGGGGGACTCCTCTGTTTTTAACGTCCTATAAAGTGAAACTAGGTGAATGTTATGGAACGAGCCTTGTGGCTGATGTATATATAGGCTACACAGAAAGTTCACCAAACCACCCATTGCCATAACCAGAAACATTCAAACTGCAAACCAGAATGAGAAGTTGATGTTTTCATGCTGTAGGCAGCTTTGCCCCAAGATGTCAGAACAAGATTCCATGTCATAGTGAGACTCTTATCCCCACTGATGCTACTTTTTTGATTTGGCAGGATAATGGTGTAATTGCAATTTCACAATCAGTAGCTTCTGCTGGTAACTTGACAGAACCTGACCTAATCCTTTAGCCTCCATTGGTTAAGTAAGGAAATGTCTGTGCTGATGCTAATACTACCTGTACCTAGGTAAATTCCTCTTGGAAAGTTGAAATTCATATATGTAAAATAAGAAAACAGGGATCAGGCATAGTGGCTTACACCTATAATCCCGGCACTTTGGGAGGCCAAGGCGGGAGGATCACCTGAAGCCAGCGTTCAAGACCAGCCTGGCAACATAGTAAGACCCTGTCTCTACAAAAAAGTAAAAAAAAAAATTAGCAGGCCATGGTGGTACATGCCTGTAGTCCTAGCTTACTCAGGAGGCTGAAGTAAGAAGATTGCTTGAGCCCAGGAGTTCGAGGTTCTAGTGAGCTGTGGTCATGCCACTGCACTCCAGCCTAGGGGACAGAGCAAGACTCTGTCTCTTAACAAAGAACACAAGCCACATGCTTACAACAAGCAACACCTAATTCCCAATGGCCATTTAATTTATTCAATTGGTTCCTTTAAATGTAGGTTCATGCCTCAAAACTATTATACAAACTAGGATAGTCATTTACTGTTAATTTTAGTTTGTATTTTCCCTTTTCAAACTTTGTTACGGCCAGGTATGGTGGCTTACGCCTGTAATCCCAGCACTTTGGAAGGCTGAGGCGGCTGGATCACTTGAGGTCAGGAGCTCGAGACCAGCCTGGCCAACCTGGTGAAACCCTGTCTCTACTAAAAATACAAAAATCCCATCTCTACTAAAATGCAGGGTGTGGTGCATACCTGTAATCCCAGCTACTTGGGAGGCAGAGGCATGAGAATCGTTTGAACCTGGGAGGCAGAGGTTGCAGTGAGCTGAGATCACAGCACTGCACTCCAGCCTGTGTGACAGGGGCAAAATTCTGTCTCAGAAAAAAAAAAAAAATGTTACTTGTTAAATTTTGGTGGAAATAGAAACAGAATAACGCTGACCCAACACTTTGAGATGACAGCAAAAAACTACACAATAGATAAAATTGAAGTTCATAATAGAGTCCAGGCCGACTTAGCCTGAGAGCCACTCCATTCCAACCTCCCTTTTGTGCAAAGGTATTTAAAAGAGTTTTTATAATGACTCCTAGTTGCCATTCACTTTCTCCATCGTGGGATGAGGCCAGCAACCTGGGACAAGTCTATCCCCGCATGAAGGGACACCAAAACTCAACTACAGGGTGATTGACTAGTGATACTTTTAGAGAAAAATATTGATCAAAAGGAGGAATGTTTTGCTTGTGGGAACTAACAATAAAGTATAATAAATCTACAAAAGAAAAAAAGGAGTGTGAAAGTTAGCACAATCACAGTGGAATCACTGTGTTAAAAATGAAAAAAATAAAGCCTAAAAATAGAGTGAAGCAGCGGATCTCTCGGCAGAAACCCTGCAAGCCAGAAGACACTGGGGGCCAATATTCAACATCCTAAAAGAAAAGAATTTTCAACCCAGAATTTCATATCCAGCCAAACTAAGCTTCATAAGCAAAGGAGAAATAAAATCCTTTATGAACAAGCAACTGCTGAGAGATTTCATCACCACTGGGTCTGCCCTACAAGAGCTCGAAGGAAGCACTAAACATAGAAAGTAACAACCAATACCAGCCACTGCAAAAACATACCAATCGGTAAAGACCATCAACACTATGAAGAAACTGCATCAACTAACGGACAAAACAACCAGCCAGCATCAAAATGGCAGGATCAAATTCACACATAACAATATTAACCTTAAATGTAAATGGGCTAAATGCCCCAATCAGAAGACACACACTGGCAAACTGGATAAAAAAATGAAGACCCATCAGTGTGCTGTATTCAGGAAACCCATCTCACATACAAAGACACACATAGGCTCAAAATAAAGGGATGGAGGAAGATTTACCAAGCAAATGGAGAGCAAAAAAAAATCAAGGGTTGCAATCCTAGTATTTGATAAAACAGACTTTAAACCAACAACGATCAAGAGACAAAGAAGAGCATTACATAATGGTAAAGGGATTAGTGCAACAAGAAGAGCTAACTGTCCTAGATATATATGCACCCAGTACAGGAGCACCCAGATACATAAAGCAAGTTCTTAATGACCTACAAAGAGACTTAGACTCCCACACAATAACAGTGGGAGACATTAACACCCCACTGTCAATACTAGACAGATCAACGAGACAGAAAATTAACAAGGATATCCAGGACTTGAACTCAGATCTGGACCAAGTGGACCTAATAGACATCTACAGAACTCTCCACCCTAAACCCACAGAATATACACCCTAAACCCACAGAATATACATTCTTCTAAGCACCACATTGTATAAAGATGTTCTTTGAAATCAATGATAACAAAGACACAACTTACCAGAATCTCTAGGACACATTTAAAGCAGTGTCCAGAGGGAAATTTATAGTAGCACTAAATGCTCACCAGAGAAGTGAGGAAAGATATAAAATCGACACCCTAACTTCACAATTAACTAGAGGAGCAAGATCAAACAAATTCAAAAGCTAGCAGAAGGCAAGAAATAACTAAGATCAAAGCAGAACTGAAGGAGAAAGAGACACACACACACAAA
>PVKP010023006.1:0-36856 GCA_004027715.1 Plecturocebus donacophilus | reverse complement strand
TATTCCAGCTCTATAAAAATAGATTCCTCTTTGAAAAATAAAAAACAATCCCATGAAACTTCATTATATAAAACAGTGGAAATCTTAGCAAAGATATCGCCAAAAGGGGAGAAGCCATTTAGGATAAATACACAAACAAAAGATCTAATTAACTCTTTTCTCTGAGCAGCCTGACTTTCCCTTTAAGAACTAATGACTCAGTGGGTTCTGGTAGTCTCTCTTTCAGATTTCTGTCAGTCTGTCTCAGCTTCTCTCCTATGGTTTTGTGGAGTTTATTTCTGCCTTTTCCTGAGGTTTGAAGGACACTGCACCATTTGTCTCTTTCCTCCTACCTAGATTTCCACACAAAACAGAGGCAAAGCCTTGCTCTGCAGGTTGCTTTATCAACCATTGGAAGATGGACAGAGGTTATTTAAAGCTGCATGAACAGAAGCAGACAATCTTACTTTGTTTCTTCCCCTGTGCTATCCAGATAGCAGCAGCCACCCTGTAGGTGGCCATCCCCAGGGGCACAGCCAATTCTAACTTGAGTGGCCCTCTGGGGCCACACATGTTTCTGCCTCCCAGCTGTGGAACCTCCAGTCAGCAAGCCTTTGAACTTCCCTGATCTCAGCTTTCTCACCTGTAAACTAAGGATTAGCACAACACCTCCCTCTTGAAGTTATTTTAAGACTGGATAAGGAGAGGACAAGGGAGACTGAAAACTGCAAGTCAGTTTACAAATGTTGTACATCAATAGATCTCTTTTAAAAAGACGCCACTCTTGAAGAAAGAGTTGATTAATTTTTAAAAGCATGCTAGCTTTGGTTCCTGTGGCAAATGCGACATTTGAGAAGGATCCATCTTTGTCTACTGAGCGTGGAGGGGCGTGCTCTAGCCTCTCTTATGGAGTCAGGAAGCACTCTCAGTGGCCATTCTGTGAAGAAGGCAATGCAGTACCCTGAGTGCCTTGTGCCCAGGATAATGTACCTAATGGCTGCTTCATGGGGAGGAGGCCATTATGAAATCAGTGGTTTCCTGAAGCCGATCATGTCCATAATTAAAGAACGTTAAAACCCCGTAGTTGATTTTCCACTTCTCTGGTGCAAAGCAGGCTATTAATTGCCCCATTAAACCAAGGTGGTGATGGTCAGTCTAGAGTCCAGAGCTGGCTAAGGCTGGAGTCTACATGGCTTGTGCTGGGCACTACCTTAGCATGGAGAGAACTTTTCACTGCTGGGGTCTGCCACGCAGCATGGCGGTCCCTAGCAGTAAGGGTTAGAGCAGGGCACACCTCCTGTGGGCTGACCTGAGGGCCTGAGTTACATCTGGCCAATACAGTGGTATTTGTTTTAAAAATTTCGAGCCAGGATTTAAAAATGGGGAAATTTTATATCTTAAATCTGGATTTCTGGCTTCTCTTAAAAAATTGGAAGGTGTAGCAACATGAATTTTAGTTACCACATGGAAGCAATGGCTGGTGCTGAGAAGCAGGAAGTATCTAGTTTGCTCTAGGTTCTGCCTTTTCCTGTTTTATGACCCCCAGGTCAACTTCACTCATTTATGTCACCTGCCTAGCCTCTTTAGACATATGAGCTTCTGAATTAGACTGTGAAACGTTGTGGGAGCTTTATGCAGTCACCTTAGGAAAAGTTTTCTTTAGGTCGGGTACAGTGGCTCATGCCTATAATCCCAGCACTTTGGGAGGCTGAGGCAAGAGGATCTCTTGAGCCCAGGAGTTTGAGATCAGCCTGGGCAACATAACTTATCTCAGACTCCTGGGCTCAAGAGTTTAAAACATAATTTAAAAAAATTAGCTGGGCGTGGTGGTATAAGCTTATAGTCCCAGCTACTTGAGAGGCTGAGGTAGAAGGATCGCTTGGGCCTGGAAGATCAAGGCTGTAGTGAGTCATGACTGTGCCACTGCACTCCAGCCTCAGTGACAGAGCAAGACCCTGTCTCCAAAAAAAAAAAAATTAAAAAAAAATTTTTTTTAGAGATAGGCTTTTACTATATTCCTCAGGCTGATCTCAAACTCCTAGACTCATATAGTTCTCCCACTGTGATCTCCCCAAGTGCTAGGATTGCGGGTGTGAAGCACTGTGCCTGGCCAAAAAAAAAAAAAATTTTTTTAAGGCAGTGCAATGACAGCAAAGGCCACACCCCAAGTGGATGTATGGTTATAACTTTTGACAAACACTGCAAAATCTTCCATATCTCACCCCTCAATCTTTCTGTCTCATCACTTGTATTAACTGGGGCAGATACAGTTAATATAAGTGGAAACCATTTATTTTTTTAAAGATGTACTTATTCAATAGTTAAATGTACAGTTCAAAAGTCAATTTGCTGAATGTTCTGTTGATATTTCATTCTATCAAGAAAAGAAAAAAGTGAACTGCCTGAAGTTGCTTTTGGTATATAGCCTCACATTCATTTCTACCATAATGAGTTGGTGACTGATATAAGAAAGAAATAAAATCCTCTTCCTCCCATTAAGTGATATGCTTAGAGAACCTATGAGCCCATTTAACTATACATAAATAGCAATCAAGCAGAAAATAGGATTTGAGAAAAGAATCCATTTGTAATAGTGATGAGACAGATAAAATACCCCTGAAATAAATTTGCCTGCTGATGGCCATGACTCTCTGAGGAATGGTATTAAGTTTCTCAGCATTACCAGAAGTATTGCTTTCTACTTGAAATTTGAAAGTGCAGGTGCAATAGCACATTACTGCATTTTAATGAAATTTTATTATACTCATCCTAAAACTCAACATCCATGTATCTTTATTGGAGGAAAAGAAAAGAACATGTCTAGAAATGGCAACACATAGGGGCTGGCTCTTACAGGACAGAGACTAGATGGTGGTCAGCTCTTGTGAATAACATATTAAAATGCTCTTTTAAGCTATGCAAAGAAGGGAGACACAAAAGAAGCCTTAAGCAATGGAAAGATCTACTGTTTGAACATCCATACTTGGGAAGATTAATATGAAGATATCAGGTCTCCCTAAATTATTCCAGAAGTTTTTAGGCATGTTAACTGAATCTAAAGTTCACATGGACAAACAAGCAAGCATATTCTTGGAGAGAAAAATTGTCGGGGGAGAAAAAAGTAATGAGGGAAAAGTCCTACTTTTTTATAATATATAATATCGAAACATATTACAAATCTATAGTAATTAGAACAATGTGGTACAAATCCATGATTAAATCAATAATGCATATTAGAAAGTCAAACCAGCACATATGGGAATTTAGTATATGACAAAAGCTACATCCATGGGAAAAATGTGGACTACTCATTTAATGAGATTGAGACAAATGGATCCTCTTATTAAAAAAGAGCTGGATCTCGCTTCTTACACTAAAATAAATTTTAGATAGGTTAAATATATAAACATAATGAGGTCATACAAATAGTATATTAAAATGGGAGATTTAACTAATATCAGAATGGGGAAGGCTCTTCAAAGAAATCACACCCACACACAAATTGGTAATTCTGCAAAAGAGAAACAACAAAAAATTGCGTATTAAAAACTAACACAGGCCGGGCTCGGTGGCTCATGCCTGTAATTCCAGCACTTTGGGTGGCCGAGGTAGGCAGATCACGTGAGGTCAGGAGTTTGAGACCATCCTGGCCAACATGGTGAAAGCCCATTGCTACAAAAATACAAAAATTAGCTGGGCGTGGTGGCTTACACCTGTAATCCCAGCTACTCAGGAGGTTGAGGTGGGAGAATCGCTTGAACCCGGGAGGTGGAGGTTGCAGTGAGCCAAGATCACACCATTGTACTCCAGCCTGGGTGACTGAGTGAGACTCCATCTCAAAAACAAAACAAAACAAAAAGAAACCACTAAATCAAATGAAAAGATAAAAGCAAACACAAAACTGACAAAGATGCTTGCAACTTATATAACTGATAAAAGGCGATTTTCCTTAATATATTTCTCTATTCTATAATTACTTTCTTTAATATATTTTAAAAACTTCTAGACAAACGATAAGAACAGTTATCAGAAAAGGAAATACAAATGATTCAAACATGAAAAGATGCTTGAGCTCAGTCTATAATAATAGCCAGGCCCTTAAAAGTATAATGAAATATCTTTTTTAAAAAAAACCTATCGGATTAGCAAAGATTCTCAAGCTGGAAAAGCAGAAGGCTTTTTCAAAGATCAAGCCTGTGAGCCAAACTAAAGGATTCTGTGCTTTCAAGAATTGCACTGTTTAGAGTTTGGACTTTTTGAAAAAATGTAAATGTCTATGAAATAAATTGGCCTTTTAAAAAAGAGTTTGCAACAATGCTGAAAGTAGTGGCCAAAAGCTTGATCAAGAGATAGGATATTCATCTAATCTCAAACCATCTCCCTACAAGCTATTTTATCAATGACAAAGTGAAAAATACTAACTGCACAGTGTTGAATACAGGCAGCCACCATCCTGTCAGGAAGCCCAAACCAGCCACCTGGGGAAGAACTGGGGCTCTCTGCCACATACAACACTCACTGCAGTCATGTGGGTAAAGGAGCCTTTAGACAATTCCAGCGTTTGGCCTTTGAGTTTTTCAGCTAAGACCCCTGGACATCATGGAGCAGAGACAAGCCATCCTTGATGTTCTCTGTCCAAATTCCTGACCTCTTGAACCCACAAGTATAATAAATGGCTGCTTAATGGTGCTGAGTTTGGGGGTAATTTGTCATGTAGACAAAGTAACTGGAACAGGAAGTGTCTGCCAAATTTCTCCACCATGTTACCATTTTCCCTTTTGTAAGTAATAAGTAATTTGAGGGGAAATGCTTTGAGACTGTAAATATTCTATTTTTCATCAACCTTTCACCCTTATCAAATTAGTTTTGACAACCACTGATGATTTTCTAATTCTATCATCCCTTCTATATTTATTAGTTAGCCTTTTTTTTTTTTTTTTTTTTTTGGAGAAAGACTCTCATTCTCATTGTCTTTCAGGCTGGAGTGTAGTGGTGCAGTCTCAGCTCACTGCAACCTCTGCCTCCCAGATTCAAGTGACTCTCCTGCCTCAGCTACCTGAATAGCTGGGATTACAGATATGTGCCACCATGCCCAGCTAATTTTTTGTGTGTTTTTAGTGGAGATGGGTTTTCACCATGTTGGCCTGGTTGGCCTTGAACTCCTGATCTCAAGGGATCCATGTGCCTCAACCTCCCAAAGTGCTGGGATTACAGGAGTGAGCCGTGGTGCCCTAGTTGGCATTTTTCTATAAATGTGCTCTCAGGGATTTTATTTTATTCAGTTAAAGAGAATGCATTATTATAATTGTTTCTCAAATTGTCCCAAATATAGAAGAGTCCCTTCAATGGCCAGTGGAAGTTCCTTCAAGCTAATCCTGGGTCCTACTGAATTTTCCCCATTGCTCACCAAGCATCTTCTTAGTTTCTTGTGAAATAAGATATCCCAAATGCATCTTGTGCTTTCCACACCCTAGTCTTGGAATCCAAAACTTTTCTTCAAGGACTCTTAATTCATTTTAGTGAAGAATGGTATTTGGAAACCAAAACCTAAGTGCTAGATGTGCTCATTGCTGCAGCTGTGTCATTGCTCTTAGACACTCTCAGTGGACAGGACTAGGAAATATATTTATCTATTCATCTATGTATCAAAAAATAAGTTCATACTGATACCTCCAATTCCAATCCATAACCTCAGAGAGCACTCTAATTTCCCCCTTTTTCCATATTTGCAACTCTTTTCTCTGACAGTAAGAAACATGGCTCCTATTTTCATTAGTATATTTATTCATTTGCTTAAGCATAAGATACACACAAATTAATTTCAGAATTCCTAACCCACACTGCTGAGAAAAGCAAGTGTACCAGAGTACACATTTTTCTTTGGTTATTGTACATATATATACTTTTTAGTTTCTGGGATACATGTGAAGAATATGCAGAATTGTTGCATAGGTACATACATGGCAACCTGATTTTCTGCCTCCATCCCCATCACCTATATCTGGCATTTCTCCCCATGTTATCCCTCCCCAACTCCCTATCCCCCACTGTCCCTCCCCTAGTCCCCCCACCACAGACCTCAGTATGCGACGCGCCCCTCCCTGTGTCCATGTGTTCTCATTGTTCAACAACTGCCTATGAGTGAGACCATGCGGTGTTTGATTTTCTGTTCTTGTGTCAGTTTGCTGAGAATAATGGTTTCCAGGTTCATCCATGTCCCTATAAAGGACAGAAACTCATCGTTTTTAATGGCTGCATAATATTCCATGGTGTATATGTGCCACATTTTCCCTGTCCAGTCTATCTTCGATGGGCATTTGGGTTGGTTCCAAGTGTTTGCTATTGTAAACGGTGCTGCATTGAACATACATGTGCATGTGTTCTTATAATAGAATGATTTATAATCCTTTGGATATATACCCAGTAATGGGATTGCTGGGTCAAATGAAATTTCTATTTCTAGGTCCTTGAGTAATCGCCACATTGTCTTCCATAATGGTTGAACTAATTTACACTCCCACCAACAGTGTAAAAGTGTTCCTATTTCTCCACATGCTCTCGAGCATCTGTTGTCTCCAGATTTTTTTACCAATTGCCATTCTAACTAGTGTGAGATGGTATATCTCAATGTAGTTTTGATTTGCATTTCTCTAATGACCAGTGATGATGAGCATTTTTTCATATGTTTGTTGGCCTCGTTGATGTCTTCTTTTGAAAAGTGTCTGTTTATATCCTTTGCCCACTTTTGAATGGATTTGTTTTTTTGTTGTAAATCTATTTTAGTTCTTTGTAGATTTTGAATATAAGTCCTTTGTCAGATGAGTAGACTGCAAAAATTTTTTCCCGTTCTGTTGGTTGCCAGTTCACTCTAATGATTGTTTCTTTTGCTGTACAGAAGCTTTGGAGTTTAATTAGATCCCATTTGTCTATTTTGGCTTTTGTTGCCAATGCTTTTGGTGTTTTAGTCATGAAGTCCTTGCCTATGCCTATGTCCTGAATGGTTTTGCCTAGGTTTTATTCTAGGGTTTTTATGGTGTTAGGTCTTATGTTTAAGTATTTAATCCATCTGGAGTTAATTTTAGTGTAAGGTGTCAGGAAGGGGTCCAGTTTGTGTTTTCTGCACATGGCTAGCCAGTTTTGCCAACAGCATTTATTAAACAGGGAATCCTTTCTCCATTGCTTGTTTTTGTCAGGTTTGCCAAAGATCAGATGGTTGTAGATGTGTGGCATTGCCTCCAAGGGCACTTTTCTGTTCCATTGGTCTATATCTTATCTCTGTTTTGGTACCAGTACCATGCTGTTTTGATTACTGTAGCCTTGTAGTATAGTTTGAAGTCAGGTAGCGTGATGCCTCCACGTTGTTCTTTTTGCTTAGAATTGACTTGGCTATGCGGGCTCTCTTTTGGTTCCATATGATGTTTAAGGTGGTTTTTTTCCAGTGCTATGAAGAAGATCATTGGTAGCTTGCTGGGGATAGCATTGAATCTATAAATTACTTTGGGCAGTATGGCCATTTTCACAATATTGATTCTTCCTAACCATGAGCATGGAATGTTTCTCCATTTGTTTGTGTCCTCTCTTATTTCGTTGAGCAGTGGTTTGTAGTTCTCCTTGAAGAGGTCCTTTACATCCTTTGTTAGTTGTATTCCTAGGTATTTTATTCTCTTTGTAGCAATTGTGAATGGCAGTTTGTTCTTGGTTCGGCTCTCTTTAAGTCTGTTATTGCTGCATAGGAATGCTTGTGATCTCTGCACATTGATTTTGTATCCTGAGACTTTGCTGAAGTTGCTTATCAGTTTAAGGAGATTTTGGGCTGAGATCATAGGGTCTTCTGAATATACAATCATATCATCTGCAAATAGAGACAATTTGACTTCCTCTTTTCCTAATTGAATACACTTTATTTCTTTTTCTTGCCTGATTGCTCTGGCTAAAACTTCCAGTACTATATTGAATAGGAGTGATGAGAGAGGGCATCCTTGTCTAGTGCCAGATTTCAAAGGGAATGCTTCCAGTTTTTGCCCATTCAGTATGATATTGGCTGTGGGTTTGTCATAAATAGCATTTATTATTTTGAGATACGTTCCATCGATACCTAGTTTATTGAGAGTTTTTAGCATAAAGGGGTGTTGAATTTTGTCAAAGGGCTTCTCTGCATCTATTGAGATCATCATGTAGTTTTTGTCTTTGGTTCTGTTTATGTGGTGAATTACATTTATAGACTTGCGTATGTTGAACCAGCCTTGCATCCCCAGGATGAAGCCTACTTGATCACGATGGATAAGCTTTTTGATGTGCTGTTGCAATCAGTTTGCCAGTATTTTATTGAAGATTTTTGCATCTATGTTCATCATGGATATTGGTCTGAAATTTTCTTTTCTTGTTGAGTCTCTGCCGGGTTTTGGTATCAGGATGATGGTGGTCTCATAAAATGATTTGGGGAGGATTCCCTCTTTTTGGATTGTTTGGAATAGTTTCAGAAGGAATGGTACCAGCTCCTCTTTGTATATCTGGTAGAATTCGATTGTAAACTCATTGGACTGGGCTTTTTTTGGTTGGTAGACTTTGCTAGCTTTTAAAACAATGCTTAAATGATGCTTAGTTTTGGTTGTTTTGCCCATTAGTTGATGCAGTTTCTTCATTGTGTCGATGCTCTTTACCATTTGGAACATCTTTAGAGTGGCTAGTACTGGTTGTTCCTTTCTGTGTTTAGTGCTTCTTTCAGGAGCTCTTGTAAAGCAGGCCTGGTGGTGATGAAATCCTTGAGCAATTGCTTGTTCATAAAGGATTTTATTTCTCCTTCACTTATGAAACTTAGTTTGGCTGGATATGAAATCCTAGGTTGAAGGTTCTTTTCTTTAAGGATGTTGAATATTGGCCCTCACTCTCTTCTGGCTTATAGGGTTTCTGCCAAGAGATCCACTGTGAGTCTGATGTGCTTCCCTTTGTGGGTAACCTGACTTTTCTCTCTGGCTGCCCTTGGCATTTTTTCCTTCATTTCCACCCTGGTAAATCTGACAATTATGTGCCTTGGGGTTGCTCTTCTTGAGGAATATCTTTGTGGTGTTCTCTGTATTTCCTGGACTTGAATGTTGGCCTCCCTTGCTAGGTTGGGGAAGTTCTCCTGGATAATATCCTGAAGAGTGTTTTCCAGCTTGGATTCATTCTCTCCATCACATTCAGGTACACCTATCAAACGTAGATTAGGTCTTTTCACATAATCTCATATTTCTTGGAGGATTTGTTCATTTCTTTTTACTCTTTTTTCTCTAATCTTGCCTTCTCATTTTATTTCATTGAGTTGATCTTCAATCTCTGATATCCTTCTGCTTGGTCGATTCGGCTGTTGAAACTTGTACATGCTTCGCAAAGTTCTCGTATTGTGTTTTTCAGCTCCATCAATTCATTTATATTCCTCTCTAAGCTGTTTATTTTCGCTAGCATTTCATCAAACCTTTTTTCAACATTCTTAGTTTCTTTGCATTGAGTCAGAACATGATCTTTTAGCTCACAGAAGTTTGTTATTACCCACCTTCTGAAGCCTTTTTCTGTTAATTCATCAGACTCATTCTCCATCCAGCCTTGTTCCCTTGCTAGTGAGGAGTTGTGAGCCCTTGGAGGAAGAGAGGCTTTCTTGTTTTGAGTGTTTTCATCATTTTTGTGCTCGTTTTTTCCCATCTTTGTGGATTTATCTACCTGTGGTCTTTGTGGTTGGCGACTTTCAGATGGGGTCTCTGAGTGGATGTCCTTTTTGTTGCTGATGAAGTTATTTCTGTTTCTTACTTTTCCTTCTAACAGTCATGCCTCCCTGCTGTAGGACTGCTGGAGGCCCACTCCAGACCCTGCTTGCCTGGGGATCACCTGCAGCAGCTGTAGAACAGTAAGAGTTGCTGCCAGTTTCTTCTGTCATCTTTGTCCCAGAAGGATACCCACCAGATGTCAGCCTGAGCTCTCCTTTATGAGGTGTCTCTTTGGTTATACAGGGGTCAGGGAGCTGCATGAGGAGACAGTCTGTCCCTGATAGGAGCTCAAGTGCTGAGCTGTGAGCTCTGTTGTTCTGTTCATAGCTGCTGGGCAGGTATGCTTAAGTCTGCTGCAGCGGAAGTCATTACCACCTTTTTTTCCCAGGTGCTCTGTCCTGGGAAGGTGGGGCTTTATTTATAAGTTCCTGTCATGCTACTGCCTTTTTTCAGAGATGCCCTGACCAGCGAGGAGGTAGCCTAGTCACAGTCTGCCAGCAGAGATGTTGCTGAGCTGCCATGGGCTCTGCCCTGCTGCTGTGTGAACTTCCTTGCAGTTTTGTTTATCGGGGTATAGTTAGAACTGCCTAGGTAATGGCAGTCTGCTTCAGTAATGGTGGACTGTCTCTGTAATGGGGGACTGCTTCAGCAATGGTGGATTGCCTCTGTAGTGGCAGACTGCCTCGGTATTGGCGGACTGCCTTGGTAATGGCAGACTGCCTCAGTAATGGTGGACTGCCTCAGTAATGGCGGATGCCCTTCCACCCACAGAGCTGGACTGTCCCAGGTCCAGCTGTGCTTGCTGTGAAACTCTCAATCCAGAGCGTTTCAGATTGCTGGTCTTTGTGGGGATGGGACCAGCCAAGCCAGATCACCTGGCTCTCTGTTTCAGCCCCCTTTTTTCAGTTGAATGGGCAGCTCTGTCTCCCAGGCGTTCCAGGTACCAGTTGAAACGATGCCGGGATTTCTGTGAGTTTTTGTGTGGAGACCCACTGTGCTGGCTGAAAGAGCTGTGCTGGAGACTCGTGGTGCTTTTCTGCCCAGGAATCTCCTGGTCTGTGAGCAGTAAAAATTCATTTGGAAATGCAGTGATCACTCACCTTCTGCGTTTTTGCTGGGAACTGCAATCCAGATCCGTTCCTATTAGGACATCTTGGATTGAGTTCCTTCTTTGGTGATTTTTAAGATAAAATTTATATGTAGTAAAATACACAAATCCTAAACATATAATCTGATGTTAAAAAAATTTTAAGTTGACAAATAATAATTGTCCTTATTTCCAGGGTACACAGGGATGTTTTCATACATATAATGTATAATGACCAGATCAGGGTGTCAGTGCATTCATCATCTCAAACATTTGCATTTCTTTGTGTTTGGACCTTCAGTATCCTCCTTCCAGCTATTTAAAACTAATAATATATTATTGTTAATTATAGTTATCCTACAATGGTATAGAACACTAGAACTTATAAGGAACATATGCTCACTCCTGTTAAGGCATAAAACATTTCTACCCTCTAGAAACTCTCTTTCTCAGCCAATCCCCCCACTTTTCTGATTTTGTTTCAGAAAAGAGCCAACCACTTTTCTGGTTTTGTTTCACTATTGACAGTTTTGTCTTGTGTGGAACTTCATATAAATAGATTCATACAATATGCATTCTCATAATTGGCTTCTTTTGCTTAGCATAATATCTATGAGTCTCATCTATTACATAGAAGCAGATTTTTCCCATTTGTTTCTGAGTAGTATTGTTACATGTTATAAATGTACCACAGTTCGTTTATCCTTTTCCCTGGATCTGAGTTGTTTGCAGTTTGACTGTTATAAATAAAGCTGCTATAAATATTCCTGTACAAGTCTTTTTGTAGATATACGTTCTCATTTCTCTTGGATAAAAACCTAGAACTATAAGTGCTGAGTCATTGGTAGATCCATATTTAACTATAGAAGAAACAAATCTTTCCAAAATTGTTTTACTGTTTTACACTCCCACCAGTAATGGATGAATGTTCTGATTGTTTCACATCCTCATCAACATTTGGTGTTTTCAGTCCTTTTATTTTTAGCCATTCTAGTAGTTTTAATTTTTATTTCTTTGATGACTGATGGCTTTGAGCATTGGTACAAGTGAAGATTTTTGAGCATGGGCATCTCCAGGGCTTGGGTTTGGTTCTACTGTGTTATCTTCCTTCACTTGGATTTAGTTCAGGGAGTGGGAGCAGTGGTATCGTTCTTAAGATTTTTAGAATGAAGCTTGAAGAAATGGATCAAAAAGTTCAAGAATGTTCTTTAGATTCTTAATTCAGATTTACATAAGTTTTTGTTAATGAGACAAAAATTTTGTAATTAATCACATGCATATAATTTACTTGGGCTTGTTCTGTTTTGTAAAGCTGATTTCAATTATAGATATTTATAAAGAAAATGAATATCTGGCATTGTTTACATTCTAACACTTTCAGAGTTTTTATGAAAATTATGCAAGTAGAAAGATGAATTTTCATAAAATTTTCTTAGCAGCCTTTTTTATTTTTAGAAAGTAATACAAACTGTTCAAGGCTAGCATCAACATATTGCCAGACTGATAATTGTACTTGGTGTTTTCATACTTTTCTTTTGTGCATTCATTTAGTATGCCCACCACATCCCTATTTGGTATTATCTACATTTTACAGATGGAGAAATGGGAGCATCAAAGAGGTGAAGCAATTTGACTAAGGTCTCACAGTTGGTAGCAGATCAGGAATTAAAATGAACAGGTCTGGGTCCATGCTGATTTTATCAGGAGTTATCTGGGTCTCCTTATGAGCCCAGTGTGTTCTTTTACCTTATGAAAGCAGCTTATTTGTTTGCTTCCTTTAAGTAGCACCATGAAACAGCCCAGGAGGCCAGACCCAGCCAGGGATAGGGAAGGTCTACATTTGGTTAGAGGGAGGAGTGGAGGACCCAGAACTTTCAGGAAGGGGCAGATTGCTGTTGGCTTTTCATGGAGAGGGACTTTTCTACAGAGCATCAGAGGAGAATAGCAATGAGAACTGGGCCTCCTTGACCCTCCTTAGAGAAACAGTTGCAGGGCTAGGGGCTGGAGGAGGTCCTCTTCTATTCCCAGGTCTCAGGAATCTCTGTCATCACAGCTAAGGTCTGGGTTGCAATGTCCCAATGGGCTGAGCCGATCCTCTGCTTCTGAATGCAGCATTAACAATGTCTTGACCGTCTCCTACCTGGTTCTCTGGTCAGAGAATTTCAGTTCATTTCAAGGAAATTTTAGTTTACAGTTCTAGGCCCTTCACCTATGTCCACATCCTGGTGGTAACATTCTTATTCAGATTTTTCGTTCCTTGTTTCCAATTAAAAGGGACAGCTCAGGGAACACCCTCCAGCTACAATTTGCAAATTATTTGCCCAAAGGAAATTGATATTGATATGTCTAATAATCTACTTCTCCAGTGTAGATGTTTCTCAGATCATGGAACAACTTTGACTGGAATTATAGCACGGGGGTACAAAATACTTTGTGAGGAAAAACTCTAGAAAGTATTGCACAGAGATGGGACTATATCATTTGTCAGTATAGAGTTTTGTAAAATATAAATCTAAGGATAGGCCGCATGGGTATCCATTAAAATACGGTATCATTGGATGATAAAAATGAGTCTGCACTTACCAGCATGAAGTATAAGAGCAGTTATGCTAAGGTACATAAGAGACTGTCGTTAAAGAGAATTTGGCTACAAACAGAATAAAAATGAAAGCCCTTAAAAATCATTATGTTAGAGATGAAATCTTACTTTGTACAGTAAAATCTCAGTTATGTGATAGATATATCCCTGAAAAACTAATACTTGAAAGCATTTTACTAGACACATAAAGTCTATGGGAAGTTGGGAAATGGAAGTGTGCTTTGATGCTTGTCTTTCATGTGTTAGAAGTCTGAGTAGTGTAGTGAAGCCAACAGTGATACTAACACCTTATTGGTAGGTGCAAAAGGGCATCTCAGGCAGTGGGAGTTACTGGTATTAGAGACCAGATAGAAACAAGGGCTGGGATGAGGTTTGGACCTAAAAATCTGGAAAGACAGAGTGTGGCAGTCTCAGGCCTAGGGCTTCGAAGGGAAGAGAGAAGGAACAGTTATTGTAGAAGGCAGCATTCTAGGCAGACAGGCCTGGGTGCAAACAGCAGTGTGGGGACCCTAGCATAGCATGGGAGCTCTGAAGCTTGGGGGCTAGAGAAGGAAGCCAGGAGGCAGGAGCTGGGACAAGGAGGCCTGTGTCACCTCCCTCCCACTCCTCCTTTCCTTCCTTCTCTGGAGCTGGTTGTTTAAACGTCACAGGGAAATTTGCACAGCCTGGTAGGTTCTCCCTATGAGGTTTCCAGCTTACAGAGTTAGTTCAGACAGAAACAGCTCCATGACGTGGAGCCTCTTGCTTGTCACAGAAGGGGACTTAGTACACTGGTGACTATGATTAAAAGGGAAAGAACTTTAAAAGGAAGCCTGTAAGAGGGTTTGTTCTCTCCTGGGCAGTGTTGTCTCTGTGACCCCAGCGTTTGTGTTGGGAAACATGCCATCCAAAATGACTAGCGCTCACCCACCTAGCAGGATGACAATCAATCCACACAGGGCTGTTTGCTTTCCTTTCCTGTCCAAGACAAGCCTTAGAGCATCAGGAGGAGGCATTTGCCAGAGGTTGAGAACCCAGGTGGGCAGAGCCAGTGGCTGTCATGGTGGACCACTGTCGTCCTGGCCTATTCAGAGCACCCTCACCCCCACCCATGGCTTCCACTGGGAATTTGCTCACCATTGCCTCAATCATGCAGTACTCATGGGGTACCACATAGAGCCTATCTCCCTGCAGTCCCCAGCCCCAAGAGAACTGGTCTAGAATGGAGACAGAGAATCTTTGCTGAGGCCAGGACTTTAAAGGGAAAGACTTTGTTAGAGCCAGAGGAGGCTTTATTTGCAGTAGGGTCTTCTCAAATATGCCCCAGGCTATTTGGTTTGGGTAAGATCTGGCAGGTCACATCAGTAGACATAGAGATAATGGTGTTTATATATTTTTATCTTCCCTCAGTCAGTGCTAAAGGACTACTAATACCTACAGGATGTCAAATCCTGCTAGAATAAGAACCTAGTTAGTAGAAAGGAAAATTTTAACTGCGGTTAGAATAATAAAATTTAGTCAAGTCCAGAAATTAAACAGCTGAGGGAAGGCCAAGTTTGGGGAAGTAGAATACAATGAGTTATTCTCCACACCTGGCCTCTGGAGACACAAGATCAGAGAGTGTTTATAGAGGTACCAGCAAAGGCTAAGAGAAGGTTAAGGAAAATATGTGGAATGTGGTTGACTTCCTCTCTCCCTCCCTCCCTTTGGGGAAAGGAATCGAAAGTTGGCAGCAGGGTTTATATATTTTTGTTCTACTTGAATTCTTTATCATGCTAGAGTGCTGGTTTTCTATAAATAAAAAGTAACGCTGTAACAGTAACATTCAGTGTGAGTGAGCTGGGCTGAGATAGCCTTTCTTAAATATTGGCAGAATGCTAGAAAGTAATTTGGCAACATGTTTCAAAAGCCTTAAAACATGCATATCCCGTTACTCTGGTTCTACCTTTAGGAATTTATCATAAGGAAATCATCCTTGCAGGATTTTTCTAAATAGAAAAAAATTAAAAACAACTTTGGAAATATCCAACAATAGGGAAATGAAAAATCAGATTAGATACCAAAATGTGAATGTGGGTCATCTCTGAGTGCGGGTCACCTCTGACCTAAGACTTTTTGGGTCCGATGGTGTTAGAATCCAGAATTTTTTTGGAGTTCAGAAAGGCTAGCATAGACCACTGGGGCCAGGAGAAGTGCCCTGTTATCAAACTCATTAATAGTTCTGCCTTGAAATATAGGATATTCACACTAAGTGGAATAAATGAAAGCTATAAACATTTTCCGTCAGTTCAACTCAAGTTTTGTCACCAAATTTTTGGTCTTCAGAGCTCTCACATTTCCCACTTCTGTGTAGAAAGTGTCCCCAAGGCAAGGCCACTTTCAAGGAGCTGATGGCCACTGAGCACCCCTTAGGATCCTCTGCCAGCAAGCAGGTGAGCCAAGGACTGTGGGTCTGTTCTGCAGGCCTGCCTTTCAGGTTTAGGGGAGCCATGTGATGGAGAAGGAGCAGAAAACCATTTTATTTCACATTTAGCATTTTCTCTGTACAAACAGTTCTCTTAGTAGCAAACCCCAGAGGGGAGAATCGGGGATCCATCCTAAACTCTCAACAGAACTTTGCGTTAATATTTAATCAAGGCACATGTTGGATATTTGCCCAACATAAGTTGTTGGACTTTTCATCAGATCACTGTCTGAAAACACCAGCTCTCTTGCGCCTTCTCTTGTTTATGTACATGTTGGCTCTAGCGTCACTGTTATAATCTATTTACTATCCTTTCTTCACCAGGTCACACTGCCCTGCATGTGCTCCCCTGCCGCATATACATTTTGTGCCTAAATCTCATTTAGTCTCATTTTCACATCTGTCTTAAATGCCTAAATCCCCAATTTAACTCTTTCTCATTTAAACTCTTTATGGGTAGAATTGTTTCCAGAGTAGAGTTCACTTGCCTTCTCTAGGGAAGTGAACTTTTTTTGTAGTAAGTTTTTTGAGTTTACTATGTATGGTCATTAAGGCTCAAAATTTATAGCGTTAGATGCTAGCTTGCAGAAAAACGGAAGGGAGGTGAATGATTTTTGCCTGGTTGAAGTGAAAATGTTTCTGTTTGGTAGAGAAGGGAACCCCAAGAGTGATGGTTTTATTACTATGTAGGGCGTTAACTAGTTTCATATCTAATTTAGCGATCTCATTCCCTTGTTCTCTTTTTATCACTGACTCTCTCTATATATCATTTCCTTGTGTCATCCTTTGAGCTAGTTTTTGTCATCCTGCCTTCTCTCATTAATGAATTATGTAAATCTTTTGACACATGCTCCTTATATATTTATATGAAAGTTACATTTTTAGCATTTTGAAATTATACTTTGACACCCCCAAATGTGACTGAGATTGAATTTCTCACCACTCTGGAGAGTCATCAAAGCTGAATTATTCTGAGTTAGAAAAATGAAGTGATATGGAATTTTTGCTCCTGGGTATGGTGGTTTAAGAACCAGTTTTAGGAGTGGGAAATTACAGGGCCAGGGAGCAGCCCACAAATATCACTCGAGGACAATCTTTAAAGTTTAAGACAATAAAATGGAGTGGATGGGATGGTGTTCCACTGTGCAGTGCCTATTACATATTTATTCATTTATTTAATCAATTTACTCACCCAGCACACATTTGTGGAGCATCTACTATTTGTTAGGCACTGTCCTAGAATCTAAATGATGGGTTTGGGAAGGCAAAAGTGAAACTCCTGTTCTCTAGAAATCCTCAGAGTAATGTGGTGGGTAGACACCTAAGGGGTCAGTGGTGTAAGCCTGGTGGTCCGTGCACAGAGGGTTATGAGAACAACGTGGTATGAGTGAGAGCATGGGGATTATGAGAGCTTGCAGCACTGGCTCCTGACACATCCTGAGAGGTGGCTTCAGCTGAATCTTAATGTAGGAGTAGGGCTTAGCCACATAGGAAGGTGAGAAAAGACCATTTTGGGCAGAAGAACATTGAAGAAAGGAAGGAAGAGAAAACAGCTGGGGATGTGTACAGAGGTCCTTGTCCCCAGAGCATCAAGTGTGATCAAGGAGTGTCATATGCTCCATAAATAAGCTTTTATTTATGGTTAATTTTGGGTGTCAACTTGACAAGGCCTGGGATGCCCAGATAGCCATCCCAGATGGCCATTGCTGGGTGTGTTGTGAGGGTGTTTTCAGCTGACAGTGACATATGAATTGGTGGGCTGAGTAAAGCAGATCACACTTCCCAAGGTGAGTAGGTCTCATCCAAACCCCTTGAGGGCCTCAGTAGAACAGAATGGCAAAGGAAGGTTGCATTCTTTCTCTTTGCTTAAGTGCTGAGCTGACACACTGGTCTTCTCCTACCCTTGGGCTGAGACTTACACCATCAGAGTGGCTGGTTCTTAGGTCTCTGACTAAAGTTTCCACCCTTGGCTTTCCTGGGTAAGGAGGGAAGCTTGCAGATGGCAGACCATGGGACTTCTTAGTCTTCATCATCATGTGAACCAATTCCTTCTGATAAATCTCATTTAAAAATCTATCCTCCTCCTACTGGTTCTGTTTCTTTGGAGAACTTCAACTAATACAACTTGTGTTTTTAATTGATGTTCTCCTCTACTCCTACCATGTGCAGGTCTTTTTTTTTTTTCCTATCCTGTGGACATTCCTCTCTGCCAGTGGAAGGAAGGAAATGAGACTTCCTTCTCTTTTCTAATGGCAATTAGAAAAGAGTTAGCATCTTCTTTGAGGGGCAAGAATCAGAAAAGCAGCAGCAACACATTTCTGGTTTCACCTTCAAAGGTCTCTGTGTAAGAGACCTTTGAAAGAAGAAGAGTTTTCAAGGATTATGTGAGCACATTTTCCAGCCCCTCAGATTGGAAATAACTTACCTGACTTTGGGGAAAATAACTTGAGTTTCCAGCTCAGTTTTTCTAGTTTCAGAAATCCTGAGGGAACCAGTTTCAATGAACAAGTCTAGTTGTCCACTGAGTGACACCAGTGAAGACTCCCCCTAAGAGGCATTTGCTTTCAGGGAACCCATTCCCCCAAACTTGGTGTGGCATCCAGCTGACACCCATGGACAACCTACTTTCAATGGCCCAGAACTCTGGAGGCCCACTGTATAGCAGAGAGTGGGGCTGAGGTGGTGATGGGTGAGGTGGTGTGGGGCTGAGAACTCCTGCACCTGGGCAAAGCTGGAGGAGAAAGAGCTGGCTGAGGCTGAGGTCACTCCTCTATTGGAATCGAGTGGACTGATTTCTTTGATTACAGCTAGCACCAGTGTCTGCTCTCCAGTCTACAGAAGGATGCTGCATGTTTCCCCCATGTCCAGAGGGAGGTAGTGAGAGGAGGAGGGAAGCTGTGCCTCTCAGGAAGGGATTTTAGCAGGCTGGAGAGTGCAGGTCTTCTAGGCATCATGTGTGGTCATTCCAAGTTGCCTCTTTATGTTCTGTATCAGTTAGGAATTGAGTATGTCTATGTATTAGTTATTTATGGCTGCATAAGAAATTTAGTGTCTTAAAACAATAAACATTTATTTTCTCACATAGTTATTATGGATCAAAAGTTTGGGAGCAGCTTACCTTGTGATTCTGACTCAGGTCTCCATTGGGATTGCACTCAAGATGTTACTGGGGTTTCAGTTGTCTGAGAGCTTCATGAGCCAGGGCCTCTGCTTCCAAGTGTTTATTCACAGGACTGGCAAGTCGATGCTGGCTATTGGCAGGAGGCCTTGATTCTTGGCCGTGTAGACTTTTCTGTAGGGCTGCTTACATTTCCTCATGACCTGGCTGTTGGCTTCCTGTAGAGTGAGTGATCCAGGAGAAAGCAAGGCAGAATCCAACATGTCTTTTATGGCCCAGAAATCAAACATTGTCATTTTCTTAATATCCTATTGGTTAGACAGTTCAGTTCGATTCAACATGTGGAAGAGCTTTACAGCAGCATGAATCCTCCCAGTGGTCCCAGTGAGGACCACTGGGAGCAACCTTGGAGGCTGGCTACTAAACTCTCCTAGTATCAGGACTGAAACAACAAGTGATAGCGCTTTATTTTTTCCTACATAAAATAAGTCTGGAGGTGGAGATCGTTATCACAGGCACCTTTTATCTTTCTGTGCTCTCATCCTTAGGGTTGCCTCATGCTTCCAAGATGGTCTCTGCAGCTGCTGTCCTCATGTCTGAGTTCTAGTTAGCAAAGGAAGGAGGAAATGCAAAAGGGCTTCCCAGATGAATCCATTATTTCTTTAAGGAGCTTTTCTAAATGCCTCATTCAATAGCTTATGCCTATATATTATTGGCCAGAATTTAGTTTTGTGGCCATTCTTATCTACAGGGTAGGCTACAGAATATAGTTTTTCTTCTGGGCACATTAAAACTCTGGGTACCAGGCTTTTGTTGGTGAGGAAAAAAGGGAAAATGGATTTGGGGAAGGCTCCCATTCTGCTCCCACCCCTTTTCTAGGTCTTAAGACATCATGAGTCCCCTCCCGCTGACATCCTTCCCACCCTTAGGATCCCTGGTACAGATTTGGAGCTCAAAAATGCTCACTCAGCTCCCTGCGTTCATGCAGCTTGCTGTGGTTTGGTTGTGACCTGACAAGGAAGTTGCCTTCTGGAATCGTCTCTGATTTGGCTTCTAGGCTAAATCAGAGGGAGGGTTAAAAGTTGCATCATTTAATCCTAACGACATCTCCATAAGATAGGTAGCATTATCCTCATTCTCCAAATTGGGAAAGAGATCCACAGCTGGTAAGTGTGAAACAGGGCTGGAACCTGGTCCTGTCTGGCTCCAGAGTAAGTGCTCTTTCCACGACAGCACTTTCCATGGACTGGAAGGGCTCTTTCGGGTGGGATAATGGCAGTAATAAAGGGGCCATAACAAGGTGTTGATAAAGGGTGTGGTTTGCTTGTTCCGAGTGGAGTACCTCAGTGAAGTAGACTTTTACGATAGTCTGTTTTTCCAGGATGTAATATATTTATACTAGGCTGTTGCACAGATTTCCCTTGCTCCTTTAAGAGAAATCCATTGGTTTGCCTTGATTGTGTCACAGGCCCATAAAACAAGGAAGAGATTCATGAGATAGACTGAGATCAAACCCTGATGGCACGGTCATGATCAGTGTAGTGAGTGGCTTCCAGAAGTAGCCTTGTTGTTGTCGGGGCTTCAGAGCAGAAGGTAGTACAGTGTTACTTATCAGCCAGCCATCTATCAAGATGTGGGGTTTGCTCTGTGTGTTGTGTGCACAGAGGACAGAGGAAAAGAAGAGAAGTTGTATTTCTGGAATAAATACATGAAAAATAAATATTTTTAATTTTTTTTTGTTTAACCAAGATAAATTAGTTGATAGGTGGATTGCAAATGGTTCCTGGCCTCAAGAAGTTCATGATTGCATCTCTCCCATCCCCTGGGTGCTCACTGGTGGCCCAGGCCCCTCTCTGGGTGCCTCTCAGCTCCAGGGAGGTGTATATCAACATATCTTTGGAGGGGAACTCTTCCAGTACTGACCCCCTGCATCATCTTTGTCTATTTTGACACTTTCCTCAAATAAGCCACCCACTCTGGAGTTGGCTTACAAAGCAGCGTTATTTCCCAGCTGTGTGTGGTCATCCTGTTGTCTGAAAAGCATGGACGGAAAAGGGCACAGGAGTATTGAGTAACGTTCAGATTCATGCTTTAGAAACATGAATTCCAGTGGAGGACGCTCTAGGATCCATCCCTAGGAGCACTTGCCTTGCTCTTTCAGAAGCTTCCTTAGCTTCTAAGTTTTGGCCCTAGCATTGGCACATCCAGGTGTGTGCACATCTCGCTGTTCAGCTCCCGAACCTCCTCCCAGCTAAGAGGGAAAGGCCTGGCTTGGTGAGGACACTCAGTATGAAACAGATGACTTTGCTGTGGTCTTAAGCTCCTTTCTCCTCAGATAGGCTTGACCTATGTAAAATCTCTTTCTCATGACTTTATGGTCAATAAATCTGCACGTGCCAGCTCTGCTCCAGGGCTCACAGAGTTTTTCCTCTGGCTCCTGCATCCATGTCAGGCCGAGTGGGCTACTCCCCTGGAAAGCCCTCCTGATGGCAGCTGGGCCTTCAGGTAACTTTCCCCACAGTCTCTGGCTGTCCTCACCGTCTACCCTGTGCCCTGCACACCACTCTTTTCCTTAATGTCATTAGTTCCCTAATGTGAAATCCCAGTGGGTTCTCTAACAGTCATCCTGGGTTCTCAGACCCGCAGTTGCCATCATGTTAACAGCTCCTAAAACTGACAACTGTGGAAACAGCTGTTATTAGTCCATACTTGCTTACAGTGTTATAAACCACAGCTGAATGCCCATAGTGGTAGTAATAAGAGCTACCATTTATAGAGAGCTGATGATGTGTCCGGCACTAGCATTTTATATGCTTTTAAACTTCAAGATAACCCTATGAAGTAGGAGCTACTATTTACAGTTGGAGAGACTGAAGGTCAGGGAGGTTAAGTACACTCCTGAGTATCACACAGTTAAGTGTCTGTCTGACTGTGGGGCTCAATACTCCCCGACCGCTGCCAGGGCAGCCATGCTGCATAATGTCCCCCTGCTGCTGCTGTGACCTGTTGCCCTCTTCTGAGCATGTCACACCCAGAGTGGCTGTGGGTGGAGGCCTGGGGTCCAGCTAAGATCAGTCCAGGGAAAACTAATATTAAGACTACTCACAGGACCCAGAACATCAATCCTGACTTGAGCATCTTTTCATACTGCCATCTTTTCTTCCCCATGTTGGCTATTAGAAGGAATGGCAGGGAGGAAGTCATAGCCAGGAGTTAGTTGTGATTGAAAGTTGGTATATTGCTGAAGTTTTTCAACTCCTGGTATAGGCAAAATCACAATGTGTTTGGTGGTGGAGTCAGGAAGAGGGGAAAGCAGTTTGGTTCTCCTGATTTCTTCAAGGGCAGGAGGTAATGTTTGTCTCAGCCTCAGAAACAGTCACTGTCTTTCTTGTTTTTACATCAGTTCGGCTTTGCAGCCAGCCAGTGGCTAAGGGTGTTGCTTAGGCTCTTGAGAACCTAAGAAAGAACCTTACCTGTCCAAATAAGACATGGGCCAACTGTAAGGCATTATTGCAAGAAAAACTTCCCTGTGCTTTATGATACAATATATACGGTAATTCTAGTAGCTGTTGTTCTGCCTAGAAGGAAGAGGAAGGTTTGTCAAACTTTCTCAAGAAGTGAATTGCAGCACAGAATTCTGTTGACCTGTGTTCATTTTCCTCTTGAAAATTCTAGGCTGTCAAAAGCAGACAGCTTTTCCAACACAGCTGCATTATCCACAACAGCAGGACAACAATAACTCCCGCTGCCCTGGCTATATTTCTTGGGGAGTTTGTGTGTGTTTCTTATTCTATTTTTCCATCTGGTGACTTTTGTTTTCTTATAAATGGTGCTGTTTAAATGCTTTCCACAAATGCAATCTTGAAAATAAACACATTGAATGGACAAGAACAAAAGAGGATCCATTCTCAATGCTGATCACTGCTGAGAGATTTCCTCAGCTGCAGGGAGATAGGAGATGAGCGGATGAGCAGATTGTCACTGTGAAATGCTGCTCACGGGTGCTGTTGGGATTGGATCCCATCAGAATGGTATTGATCGTGCCCCGGCCCCAATACGTACAGAAGGCTCAACAACTGGGCACGCATGAGCTACTAGTGGGCCTTGAAAATTTAGGAGGCTTATCTCCAGTTGGCAAGTCAAACAAGCCCGGTTTCATGACTTCTGGAACTTACTAGTTAAAAGAACCCTAAGGCTCGATTGCACTTCATCCCACAAAGATTTTCCCGTCAATTTCTTTTCCCACATTCTTCAGCCACTTCCTTATGATCACTGCCTTAGTTTGGGCCCCCCAGAAGTAGATGCTGAGACAGATTTGAGCACAGGCAACTTATCTGGGCGGGGCAGAGAACACCAGTAGGGGAGGGGGAACTAGGGGACTGATTCAGGAAGGAAGGCAGCCAACAAAGGATGCAGTTCCACCAGCTTTCACAGCAGGCAGGTGGAGATTAGTCTCATGGGGAAGCTCTGGAAACCAATATCAAACACATACCTCAGAATATTACCACCCAAGGGAGAGGATGAGGGTGTTTATACACCAGCTTCCAGGTGCATTGGTGGAAGGCTACTCCCTAGGGGTATTATTCTCCCCTGCTTCTGGCTTTCCTTGCATGTGATTTGAGGGGTTTTCCATAGTTTTGGAAAAAGTCCCAGGCACAGACATAGAGACACACAGCTTGAAGTTGGCTCAAGTCCACTGAAAGGCCTAAGGGATGTGTCTGGGGCACTAACAGCCTCTTTTTTCACCATACGCACGGCTTCAGGTGAGCAACTCCCTGGGAGTTAGAGTGATGGGGCCATGTCTGAAGGGTTTTCTCCCACTAGTGTTTTCCATTGTTTTGTTTTACCATAATCAAGTTACCACACATCAGAACTACACCCCACACACCCCTGCCTCCATCCCCTGGGTGTGAATTCTTGATAATTGTAAAGAATCGATTCCTTGCCTTTATGGGGGAAGATGTTGAGAATCGTGTCTTGATAGCTCATGCATGAACCACCATAGGGACCCCTGACCCCAACTGCCCCATGAGGCAGCAGCTGTCTGCCGGCAGCAGGATGTCAGTTGTCATGAGTGGTTATGCTCCAACCCTGGCTTCCTTCCCAGGAGTATGCAAGCCACCAGAGACATGGCAGATCAAGAGCGCTTTATCAGTTATGCTGCCTTTAGGGACAGTAACAGAAAACCCCAATTTGAACAGGTTTAAGCAATACAGAAAATGTATTTGATTTCACCAAACAGAAAATTTGGGGTAGAGTGCCCCAGGTTAATTCAGGGTCCCCAGTAGTTTCCACCTCTTCGTCTTGCCATCTGCAGCGTGGTGACTTTGTTTTCTGGTATCTCCATTGCTTGCCAAGTGGCTGCTGCAGGGCCAGGTCTCCTGCACATAACACAGACTTTCCAGACCCAGCCACCATGCTGTGGAGGAAGCTCACACCACCCTACACAGGAGACTGTGGGAAGAAGCCAAGTGTAGATGTTCTGCCCAGCAGCCAGCTGAGATCCTAGCTGACAGCCAAAATGTGAGTGAGGACACCTTCATGTGATGCCAACCTCTGTCATCCATCACCCCCAGCCATTGAGCTTTCTCAGCTGAGGGTCAAGACATAATGGGGCAGAGACAAGCCACCCTCATGGTACACTCTCAGAGTTACTGACCCACAGAATCCCAGAGTGTAAGAACATAGTGCTTTATGTCAGAGTTTTACGGTGGTTTTTAACGCAACAATAGAAACTGGAACATTGCTCCCAGTGGCATTTTCCTCATTTCTGGGGAAAATCAGGGGAAGTTGAGGAGCTTTTGATGCTCATTACCTGCAGCTGTTTGTGCCTCAGAGCGGGGCCCAGAATCACTAGGGGATAGAGAAAAAGCTGGCCCAGTGCCTGAACACTCGGTAGGGGCCAGAAAGCCTTCTTTTTCATGGGTGACGTGTTCTGTTATCCTGGGGACACCAGGAGAGGGCTTCTAAGAACGGTTATTGGGATCAGGCCCCACATTGGAACACCCCTCAAAGGATAGTCTCAAACGTTTCTGAAGACTTCAAAATCCCAGAATCTCATGACTTCTCCCCAAAGCTACCTGCCACACTGCTCCAGCTACCACCATCTCCTGTATGAGCTACTATAAGTGGCTGCTGAGTAATTTCCCTTCCCCACTAGACTTCATTATCCATGAAGTGACCACAGTGGTTCTTTTACCTAAGCCAGCCCATGTATTTGGTCTGCTCAGGACCACCCTAGAGTCACTCAGCATAGAAAGTCCCACTGGGTCTGCACCTCCTGCCTCTCTCTGACATGCGTGCCCTGGTACAGCCACAATGGCCTCCGGTTGCTCCTTAAACATGCCAAGTGTTCTCTCACCTTAGGACCTTTGCACCACTGTTCCTGCCATCCAGAATGTTCTTCTCCCAAAGAGCTGCATGACTTATTCCCTCTTCAGGTTTTACACAAATGCCCCTAAATGGGCCTTCCCTGACCACCCTAAATACACTTGCACTCTCCACCCCCATCCCTGGCTTTCTGTATCCTTTGTCTCTTTAATTTTCTCTATGGATCTTATCCCTAGCTAACATACTATATATTTTACTTACTTATTACGTTTAGTATCTAAATGCTCCACTGGAATTATAGCCCTATGGGAGTAGGGGATTTTGCTTGTTTTATTCAGCCTAGAACAGTGCCTGACATATAATAGGCCCTCCATTAATATATGCTAAATGAATAACATTGCTGACCTCTCTTTAGCATCAGTCCTACATTTCAGCTTCTGGCTGGACTGTGCTGCCTGGAGGTCCTGCCAGCACCTCAGATCCACCCTCACACCCTAGGATCTAGGATCAGGCCTCCCAGGGTCCTCCACACACAGTGGGGTTGATTGGCTTAGCCTGGGTTTAAATCCCAGCTCCTCGTCACTTCCCAACTAGAAAGAGGCAGTAACACGCACCCCCTCATGAGGTTGCCTTTAGCATATAGTAAATGAGGAATGTAATAACAGGATATGCTGCGCCCTGGGCACTCTGCCTGGCAGAGAACAAATGCTTAATAAATGCCAGCCATTACAACTGCCGTCACTGGCTACTTCTTCTCTTAAAAGAAATTCCTGTCCAGGCATGGTGGCTCACACCTGTAATCTCAGTACTTTGGGAGGCCAAAGTGGGTGGATTGCTTTAACCCAGGAGTTCAAGACCAGCCTGGTCAACATAGCAAAATCCTGCCTCTACAAAAAATACGAAAATTAGCTGGGCCTGGTGGTATGCACCTGTGGTCCCAGCTACTGAGGAGGCTGAGGTAGAAGAGTTGTTTGACCCCAGGAGGTGGAGGTTGCAGTGAGCCAAGATCATGCCATTGTATTCCAGCCTGGGTGACAGAGAGAGATCCTGTCTCAAAAAAAAGGAAAGAAAGAAATTCCTTATGTATCTTTGTTCCTGTGGTTAAGAATCATAAAGTACTTACCCCTTGCTTTGATAAATTAATGATAACTTCTTTTTAGATTGGTTATATTTTTTACTTCACCTCAGGAGGGTTACAATGCTTTTTTTAGGTCATAGAAAAATAATAGTGATGAAATAGTTTTTTGGTGTATAGACCAAAAAACCCAAGAACCACAAGCACTTACTCAATGCATTCTGTACCAGAAGCTGCAGTCTTTCTGACAATAACAATGAAAATAGCTGCCATTTATGACATGTTCAGGGCAGAGATGGTACCCAGAGCCTTAGATACATCACCTGACTTAATTTTCGCACTGCTCTTCCCCTACACAGGGAGTAAGTACTGTGGTATCATTGGCATTTTAAAGAGGAAGAATTGAAACTTGGGAACTGGAATAATTTGCCCAGATCACAGAACTAGGAAAGGGGCAAGACCCTTCCTGAAGGATCAGTCCTTCAGGATCCTGTGTTTGCACCTCCCTAGTAAGGTGCATTGTTTTCTTTTTATGCACCACCAAACTGCAGCGATCCAGTTTGGTTCCTCAGCCCCTAGGCAGCCCACAACGGGGCCCAGAGCTCTGGCCTTGCCACAGTCCCTCCCTGCTTATTGTTTATTGCCTTTGGGACAGCCAGAGTTCCTTCCAAAGTCCACTGTGCCTTCCGCTGTCCATGCCAGCCCTGGCGAGGAAGCAGAGCACAAGGCCAACCTGGGTCCTGGCCTCGCGCCTGCCCCGTGAGGTCCATGCGGCCTCCTGCCAGCAGACTTTGGTATAGCGAAGAGGGGGCCTTCCTCAGGAAACCCAGGGGCTACACATCTGAACCTGACCTCTTCCCGTATGATAGAGGATAGTCTTTTTAAATAAGTAAAATCATGGTTCTCAGGGAAATGTAAAATGAACACATACCAAATATTTTATTTAACTCTCTAGTTGAATGAGGGAGCTGGTGAGATGTTATAACTGGTTCAAAGAAGTCAAAACAACTGCAGGTTTATATGGTGTAAAGAAATGTTGAAAAACTTTATATATACATTTGAAACTTGCTTTATTATTGGGGGAGGGGGGCGCAGTAACCAGAATGTTCTGCTGTGAGATTCAGCCACACTGTTGTTTGTAGTTAAAGTTTGTTCATTCTCATTGCTGTCTGAAAATACAATGTATGCACCCATTCTGCAATTGGCAGACATTGGGGCAGTTTCCAATTTATGGTTCCAGCATATATCTTTTGGCCCATAGAGGTACACATTTTTGTGGGGTCTGCTTAGTCTTTGAAAGAAAAGTGGTGAGTTGTTTGGCCAAGATATTTTCTTGACCCAGGCTTAACAGATGAATCAGCCTGTTTCCTCCTTTGCCATAATCAGCAATTTTTCTTTTATACTTATTCTTCCTTGAAGTGCACCGTTTCATCTGCAGGCCTCTTCAACATTGCTGAGCAAGGGCAGTGGCTGCCCTGTTATATTTTTAACATATGCAGGTGACTTATTTACATCCTGGCTCCAGACTGGCTCAGGGGTGAGGGGACATGAGCATCAGCTGCCTGAGCTGGCCAGTGAACCTGGACACTTGGCTGTCCAGCCAGCTGACACTGTGACTTTTTCTCCTTTCAGACACTCAGTTGTGTTTTTCCACTCCGGAAACAGTGATTTCTGTCCCCTGCGCTTCTCTGTCTCTTGATGGGAAATCTATGGCTAGTTGGCCTCTCTGCCCCTTGCCCTGCTCCTGAAATGGATACAAAAAGCAACTTCTCTCTGAACCTGTGCTTTTCAGCTCATACTTCCATGTCGTCCTTTTCTTGTCTTCTCTGCCCACATGATGGGCTGGCCCTTGGCAAGGTCTTTACTTTCACTGTGTTTTCTTTCTTTCCCCAGAGCATCTGATCCTGTCTTTCTCAGAGGTATTTTCATTGTTGCTGTTTCTTCTCCATCTCTCATCCCCTCAGGCCTCATTAGTCACTTCCTTACCTGTAAATATTTTTTTTGATTGGGGTGGTTAATGGCCCTCCTTTCCCCAAAGTGCTCCGCTCTGACTTCCCATCAGGAAGGCAGCAAGCCCAGACCCCGGCATGGAGCAGGTCAGGCAAGAGATATATCAGTGACTTAATAAATAGAACAGAATGGAATACAAGAACTAACAGAAACGAGGTGTGCAGAGCCACTGGTCCTGAGGATCAAAACAGCAGCAAAGATCGACCTTCAGCTTTGGTGCTGAGCTTCCTCATAACAAGGGCAATCAAAGAAATAAGAGACTACAGTGTTGATAATAGATACATGACAGAAAACAATTACAACATTTTTGAAGGAGCATCTTATTTTTCTAACACTTGGGTCAGGGCCTTAAGCATAGTAGGTGCTCAATAAATACTTATTTAAAGGATGAGTTAATAAAGTAAAATCACTTATTATTGCTGGCTAATATGTATTGCTTACATACTATGTAGCAGGAAATTTCATATTTGTTTCACCCAACAACCCCAATAGGTAGGCACTATGGTTCTCCCCATTTCAAATATGGAAACCACAGAGTAACTTCCTCAAGGTCACAGATCTTCAGTGACCAGGTTATGACATAACTCAAGTGACCTGATTGGAGCCAGCCAGTAGGGAATCTCAAATGATGGAGCAAATGAGCATTTAGGGGTATTTTCATTTTACCAGACAGTAATACTAAACTTTTTACTGCTGGCCTCTGGCCGGCAGCCGAGTTCAGTGAGCAGCCCTGGTAGAAACCAAGGCAGGCACTCTCCCCTCTGCCCGGAGCTGCCAGGCTTCAAAGCCAGCAAATCTATTCCCTGTCTACACTCTGCTGGTGGTTGTGAGCATAGCAGGGCTCTCTCCCCACTCCTTGCAAGAGCATCCTGGAAAAGAGAATGAGACTTGAGTGAAGCCCCAGCTGCTGCTACCTGGGCTTCCATAATTGTAGGGGAGTGGTGAATTGCTGTAGCCCCAAACTAGGACCTGGGTCTGACAAATAGAAATGTCTTAGGATGGGCTGGTTAAAATTGGTTGCTGTCCTGGCAAAGCTAGTTTGTGTAGTTACTAGATGTGGGGTAGAAACAGTGGGACTTGCGAGAGGATGGTGGGGAATTGAAGATCTTTTTAAAAAGCACTGGAACACCATTCACGGGACTCTGGGTTCTTGCCCAAGGGTCACCTACTACAGTGTACTAATTTGTTAGATGAGGCATCAGACTACACAACATCTAATGGTCCTTGGGTCTGAAATCTCTACCTGTAAGCTCTTTAAAGATTCCTTTAAGCAGGTCTCCTGGCTGGATCTCACATTCTCTCCCCAAAGCTCCTCCCCAGGCGTCATACCACATCTCCAGCTCTGCTCACCTGCACCCCTCTGTAGTCAGACAACTTGCTAACTTCAGCTGCCCACCCTGACCCCCAATTTGAGCCACCTTTGTATGAGGTCCCCAGGCCCTGTTCACTGAGAATGGAAATCTTATGGTTCATAAAGAAACTAAGCTGTGCTCCTTGATGTTGAGGCCAGCTTGCCTCTCACTTCCTGACAAGACCAAACCCAGGACAGTGGAGATGGCAAGAACTATCAAGAAGTGAGGGGAAGGCAGCTGCTGGTACTTTCCATTCAGCAAATGGCTGAAGTTCCCAGAAAAGCTGGAGCCAGGGAACTCTGGGGAGGCACATAAAGTTGTTGTGGTCCAGGAGTGCAAGCCTGAGGAGCCCGGAAGTTCCCAAGGGAAATGTTGTGGGTGCCGGAGTTCCCGTGCCAGCAGCAGTGAGAGGTAGAACCAGCCATACATGGCTATTGCTGTTACTGTGACCTCATGTTCAACCCTGGTGTTTTCTAAAGAAACAAGACTTTCCAGAGAATTTTTGTATTTACTTTGAAGCACACATATACACACATATGTTGAGCCTCAGCAGAGTCAAAGGCAGGGTTCCTGGGGTGAAGGAAAAATTATTTTTCTTAATTTTCAACCCATGGGGACTGACACTTTAAAAAAATACAATAAAAATAAATTATTAGAAAATGAAATGAAGAACACCCAAACCAGTCTCTACTCTTTCTCTTTCTCTCTCCTTTCCTTCCTTCCTCCCTCCCTACCTCCCTTTTTTCTCTCTCTTTCTTCCTTCCTTCTTTCCATCTCTCTTTCTCCCCTCCCTCCCTCCCTTCCTTCCTTTGTCCCTCCCTCCTTTCTTTCTTTCTTTCTTTCTTTCTTTCTTTCTTTCTTTCTTTCTTTCTTTATTTCCTCTCTCTTTCTCCTTCCTTCCTTCCTTCCTTCCTTCCTTCCTTCCTTCCTTCCTTCCTTCCTTCCTTCCTTCGTTCCTTCTCTTGTTCTATCACCCAGGCTGGAGTGCAGTGGTGTGATCTCAGGTCATTGCACCTTGCGTCTCCCAGGTGCAAGCAACTCTCTTGCCTCAACTTCTCAAGTAGCTGGGATTACAGGCATATGCCACCATGCCTGGCTAATTTTTGTATTTTTAGTAGAGATGGGGCTTCACCATGTTGGCCAGGCTGGTCTCGAACTCCTGACTTCAAATGATCCATCCCTGGCTTGGCCTTCCAAAGTGCTGGAATTACAGGCCTGAGCCACCATGCCCGGCCTCTACTCCATGAGGCAAATTCTCTGGTGATGTGCTTCATGATGTGGTTGTTACATTGCTGTACGTTTTCTAGACACTGACTCTTTATATATGTTTATCTCACCAGGAACCCTCAAACAGTTTGCACACTGGCCCCAGCCTATGTGGGGCCAATGTGCAAACTGTTTGGGGGTTCCTGGTAAGAGAAGACATGGTGTAAGTCACTCTTACTTCTGTATTCTCTGGAGTTGAAGGACATCAGTGGGGACAGTAATTTTTAACAAATAGACATTTCCACAAAGAGCAGAGGAGCATTCACAGCACTTTATTTGTTAACACCACGTTTACCAAATAACATAGCCACATTAAAGATACATTTTGTGTGCAGATGACCATGACACTCTGAGGAATGATTGAGTTTCTCGGCATCACTAGAACTAGTGTTTTCCTACTTTAAACTTGAACATGCTTGGGATATCAGACAGTGAAAAGTACAGGAGCAATAGCACACTATAACATTTTTGTAAAATTCTGCTATATTCACCCTAAAAGTCCACATCCATGTTACTTTATTGAGAAAAACTTGTCCAGAAATGGCCACAAATAGGGGCTGGCTCTTATGTGACAGTAGTTAGCTCATCACCTGTCTTTCCTATTTTCTACTTATTTTCAGCTTTGAAGTTTAGTAACTGCATTTCATCTGTTTCTGTTTTGATTTCAGCTACAAAGTGAATGACATTTTAAAAATCAGAAAATAAGGATTTCACATTATGTTTAATGTTTTAGGTACATTAGCAATCTGGCTTCAAAATGTTAGGAAACACCCTGAAAATATGAAGGAAAAGACAGTCCTAAGCCCCTGAATGAAGTGTGATTTGAATGGAATGATACTGGCTTTCAGTAGACATACCAGAACTTTTACATTAAATTTAGGGATCAAACTGTTATTCTAATGATACTGCCACTGCTTGGAACAGTTTTGGAATGGATTTTTTTTCCCCGGAATTGCCTTCAGTGGACAATTTTGAAGAGAAATGAGTAAGAAACAGTGTTGGGCTACGCATGACAGAGGCCACTGGCCTAAAAGGCTCCATCTGAGCCAATGATGTCCTAACTTCCTGTGTCCACAGCACACTTCATGCCACTAGTGCCTTTATTAAAATAACCAAGGACCCCAAACACTGCTAAAGACAGTGAAAGTGTTGATGAAATTACAGTGTAGTTACAACTACATGATGAAGTTGTTTCAGAGGGTTTCTAAAGGCACGCATAGTTATGGCTCTATTCATTTAGTCATCTGGGTCACAATTTAAAAAGAATCCTTGCTACCCTGATCAGGCTTACTTTTTTTTTTTTCTAAATCAAAGACAAAGTTTCTGCATGTTCCCTGGGTGTCCCTGCCAAAGTTGCTCTGTGTTCCTGCCCCTTCCTCTTAGGAGTTATATTGCCTAAATTCTACACCACATCACACCTCCCACTTAGCTCAACTCCGAAATCATATGTAATAAGTGGTTTAGGATCTGGCTTCCTTGGGTTTATCTGTGTCATGCAGACGACCCAATGGTCTAGAAGTTGTGGCCAACATGCCAAGTCTCCAGCACACATGCTTCAGAGGGTCCCAGTGTGAATCTACTGTAGCTTTCTTGTCGCTCCTCTGTCCCATCATGTAACCCACTCTCTTCCTCCCGCCTGCTTCCCCATGCGACATGCCCTCCAGATTCTTCAGTCTGTATCCTCCAGCTTCGTCCAGCCAGTTTCCCTACTTGGTCATTCCACATCTGCTGCCCTGTCTAAATCAAGGGAAGACACAAATCTGGAGGAGAGGTAAGGGATGGTGGAAGCACAGATCACAGATCTAGGAACTGGGGGTAGAGAGGGGAGAGCCAGTGGGCAGAGGGGTCAGAGACAGGAATGGGCAGGAGTGTGAGCTGGACACTTGGAACAGGGTCTTCCTCTCACTTTATAATCTTCCCTGTGCTTCCCCTGGTCTGTGCATTTGCACCTGCACCTGCATTTGTGGCCAAGCTCAGAGCACCTTTCCTAAGCCATCCCTCAGTCACAGCAAAACAACCTCAACTGTCGGCTACACTTTGTCTCTATAAACGGTGCCTCAGTAATATGAACAGAAACAGTTTATTTAAGACCATAGATTAACAAATGAAGGTTTTGGCCGGATGATAACATAATTACTTTGGCAGACATATTTCATTTCCCAAGAAATCATGCAATATATGTCCATTGCTCATAAATAATTTCTTACTCAAAATAAACGTAAATGAACTTGGCTTCTGGGCTGTAAATACAAACGGTTTAGAGCTGTGGTTAATCCCCAGCATTTAAAGGATGTGGGGTAAAAGATGGAGTCCTGACAGTAGCTGCGGGAAGTAGCTTTTCAAGCCCAAGTTGAAGCTGCAGGATCGGTTGTTTGGACAAGAGAGATGGAAGCCAGGCTGTGTAGTCAGGTCTGAGGAGTCCAGCTAAGGAAGGCAGGGGTTTGGTTATAACAGGGACTTCTCACCAGCCCCCTGCCTAGTCTGGCTGCTGGGCATAGCTACCTCTATCTAGATCAGCCTGGGCAACAGGAGACATTGTCTCTACAAAATTATTTTTTTTTAAATTAGCTGGACATGGTGACTCGTACCTGTAGTTCTACCTACTTAGGAGGCTGAGGTGGGAGAATAGCTTGAGTCCACGAGTTTGTGGCTGCAGTGAACTATGACTGAGCCACTGCAGTCCAGCCTGGGTGTCAGAGCAAGACCCTGTCTCTTAAGGAAAAAAAGTCAATTTTCAACCACCTCACACCCATCAGGCTGGCTACTATTTAAGAAAACAAAAACAAGGCCGGATGCAGTGGTTCATGCCTGTAATCCCAGCACTTTGGGAAGCTGAGGTGGGCAGATCACCTGAGGTCTGGAGTTCGAGACCAGCCTGACCAACATGGAGAAACCCCAGCTCTACTAAAAATACAAAATTAGCTGGGTGTGGTGGCACATGCCTGTAATCCCAGCTACTAGGGAGGCTGAGGCAGGAGAATCACTTGATCCCAGGAGATGGAGGTTGCGGTGAGCTGAGATTGCACCATTGCATTCTAGCCTGGACGATGAGAGCGAAACTCTGTCCCCCGCAACAAGAAAAAGATAACAAAAACAAACAGAAAATTGCACTGTTGGTGGAAATATAAATTGATATAGCCATTATGGAAAACAGTAAGGTAGTTCCTCAAATAAACTAAAAATAGAATTACCGTATGATCTAGCAATTCCACTTCTGGGCATATATCTAAAATAATTGAAAGCAAGGACTTGAAGAGATATTTGTACATGTATGTTTGTAGCAGCATTATTCACAGTAGCCCAAAGTTGAAAGTAACCCAAGTGCCTATGGACAGATTAATGGATAAGAAAATAAGGTATATACATACAATGAAACATTATTCAGCCTTAAAAAAAAAGGATATTTGGACACACGTCACAACATGGATGAAACTTGATGACATTGTGTTAAGTGAAATAAGCCAATAAAGACAAATCCTATGTGGTTATACTTACATGAGGTATCTAGAGTTATCAAATTCATAGAGACAAAAAATAGAATGGTAGTTGTCTGGGGCTTGGGAGGGAGGAAAAATGGAAATGTTTAGTTTTGCAAGATGAAAAAGTTCTGCTGGTGAGTGGTATAGAACAAGGTGAATGTACAAGTACCACTGAGCTGTATTAAAAATGCTTAAGATGGTAAATTTTATGTTATGTATATTTTACTACAATTAAAAAGTTTTTTAAAGGGAAAAAAAGAGAGGCTCACGTCTTCCCATCTGTGCATCTCACGACTGTGTTATTACTGAGAACTTGATGCCAGTCCCTTGGAAACACAAGGATGACTTAAAAACTTATGTACCAATTAATTTCCTCCAATTTTCCCCGTAATAAATAGAACCATAGTTCATCAGGAAAAGGAAAGTAACTTGAATATCAGCCAACTAGACCAAGGCTGGCCCATGTCCAGACCTCAGAAGAGGGAAGTGCTGAAGCAATCAGCTGTATTCATCAATGGGCAAGGCATCTTTTGCCATTTTTGCCTTGCTTTGCACAGGCAGGCTGAGATGTGGTCTTGCTTTATGGTTCAGGAGAGAGGGCCAGAACCAGGCTGGCAGGGCCCTGTGCTGGGAGGCGGCCTCCAGGGCTGAACTGAGATTTCAACCCTATCCCTGGGGTGGTAGCACCACTGCAGAGGCAGCAAACAGCTTTACAGCTGGCAGCCAGTAGCCTGAGCTTCCTTACAGAGAAAGCTAGGGTTTACTGAGCATAGCCTGGACTGAGAATAGGGAGGCCAAACTTCCAGTCCTTGCATTGCCCCAAAGAGCTCTGTGGTCATATGCAAAACATTCTTAACCTCCTTAGAGTGATTGTGCCCACTCTAGCCAGAATGTTCCATAAATCTATGAAAAGAGTAAAATCATATAAAGAATTTCCCTGAAACTCTGAGATATGATTAATTTCTAACAAGAAAAGCTGCTGTTGTTTCATCCTAATGAACCTTAGTCATTTTTATTTCCAGAATCTATGTGAGGGTTTTTGAGGCTCTGACTCATTTGAGACATTCAGATGTGAAGCCTGGTACTGATGGTAATTTTAAGTGAGGAAGAAAGCTGGGTATGGAGCAAAAGTTTAAAGAGAAAAATAATACTAAGTGCAGGTATCAGTTATGTCTGTCTTGTGTGATAGTAAAATGAGCACTGGACTTGGGGTCAGAAGAGCTGGGTCGAAGCCTCCCTATTGCCCCTCACCCTCCAGCTGTCCTCACATTCTCCAGGAGCCGTTCGCCACACAGCAGCCAGAGGGATTATTTTAAAACACAAATTAGGTCATAACATCCTCTGGCTTAAACCTTCTAGTTGCTTCTGACAGCACTTAAATTACACATACACCAGTGGTGTGCTGGTAAATATTTAACAAGTGGCTCTCTTGGAGGAGAGATCTCAGAGAAGAACCTGGGTTTGTTGTATTCGCCAATTATCATGGTGTAAATACTCCCACTATGGCCAGTTTCAAGCTATCATTTGACATTAATCAGTTCTCAAAACACCTGAAATCTTAACAAGTGGCTCTCATGAGCTAGAATGAGCCAGATCCAGCAACTCTATTTAAAATCCAGCTTCTTTCTGAGAACCTCAAGACCCAGTGTGTTCCGTCCATCTTGCCAGCTTCACCTCATTTCATGTTCCCCTCTGATCCTGACACTGCAGCCACTCTGCTTGTGTACCCTCAAATATTCCAAGCTTAATCTCATATCAGGGCCTTCTCACTTGCTCTTCCCGCTACCTGGAACTTTCTTCTCTAGCTCTTGACTGGTGATTCTTTGTCAATTTGATCTTAACTTCAGTGTGTCAGTGAGGTCTTACCTGAGCTTCTAATTCCAAGATAGAGCCCCCTTCCCCATTACTATCTCATCACCTAGTTTATTTGCCTCATAGCCCTTGACACTGTCTGAAATGATCTGCTTCATTATTTGTTACTTTATTTGTTTTCTGTTTTGACTATAGGGTGCGAAGGTATAAGCACTAAGAACAAGGTCCAGCACATAATAAGTGGCAATAAATGTTTGTTGAATAAATAAATGATTCATAGGTCAAAAATAAATTATTTTTGTTATAAGATGGAGGTTTTTTAAGCAGTAGAAAATTCCCAAATTCATTCTGACAATTTATAAAACTGGTTTAAAAGTTTTTTTTTTCCGGTTGACATAGATTTCTTTTGATGTGGAGAAAAGTATACATACACTTTTATTTTTTTGAGATAGAGTCTTGCTCTGTTGCCAGGCTGGAGTGCAATGGTGTGATCTTGGCTCACTGCAACCTCTGCCTCTAGGGTTCCAGCGATTCTCCTGCCTCAGCCTCTTGAGTAGCTGTGATTA